>MDYQ01000014.1:0-206997 GCA_003024175.1 Planoprotostelium fungivorum
GAGACTTGAAATACATAGTGAGGATGGAGACCAGAGAGGTCTTTCCAGAATATGGTGGGCCTTCGATTAGGAGTACAGGTACTTGGGTCATACGTTGTTCGATCTTCTTGCATGTATCTTCACGAAGATTAAGCAGGGGATCCATTTGTGATACTCCTTCTGAAAGCCATGTGTAGTTCTTTTCTAGCTTTCTACCTATTGTTCAATCAGAGATACTCAAGCCACCTCAACCTATGCTATGAAGTCTATAGAATACTGTAAATATAGTATGAATATGGTACAAATACAAGAAGGAATAGAATGAATGTGTGTCAGATATTGTAGCCGCCGCCATGCAAGCTAGAGCCTGAGAGGCCTGTAGAGCCCCATAGAGGCCCTGGGGACACCGCGACGAGAATAAAGAGAATAAAAAGAGAAATAAGAAGGGTCGACACTCACCGGCGGCTCCTTGGGCAGTCTGGGCGGAAGGAGGTGAGTATCTGGTCACCCTATTCTGTAGATCAGGCAGTAGAAGGATAGTGGCATACTGATCCTCTGTCTGGGTCCCAATGAATACATAGTATGTTTCTTTCTTCTCATCAGAGATTGGGAGATTAGAGACGGCTATTACCAGTTGAGCTCGAGAAGTCATCTACAGACATCATCAGAAATGCAGGATAACATGAACAATCTTGAGAAGTCGAGACCAAAAGCTTGGATTGATCGTGATGAATCACCTTTAGATGGCTGGAGGTGGCGGTAAACGGCGAGGAGGTGATGTGCAGGTGATGTGGTCGCCCAAAAAGAAGGCGTCTGTTGGGAGAGTATCGATGTTGCCTTCTGAAGCGCTAGCTGAGGTGTAGCAATATCCTTCAGAAGTCTACATTTGTGAAAACTCGAGGTTTGGCGGCGCTTTGTAGATTGCAGAACTGGTGAAGCTGCAAATCGGATCAACAGATCACCATGTCCGCATCCGACGAACTTCACAAACTTCTCAACGAACCGACAAGATGGAGGAAGATAATGTCGCTCCAATAACAAGGATTATATTACCACTATATTGTCTGAGGTTGTCGGAGATCATGCGTCTGTCTCGTCAAGAGAGGTGTCTATAGACCTCTCTGCCACCGGATGAAAACGCCAAAAGGATTATGACCTTGTACCCAACCTCCCGCAGGTGAGATGTGACCGTATCCGGACATGGTGTACTCTAATGCGTCGCTCTGTCTCTCTACGGGCAGAAGAGACTCTGCAGCGGAGGATTCGATGTTGAGAGTGCGCACTACGCTGATGACGTCTCCTCCCTTTGGTGTAGAGAATTCGGATAGACTCTCTCCAAACTATTTTGTGTTACGATGGCTAACATGATCATCATGTGAACATCTGATGCATCACGATAAGGTGTAAGTGGCTAACCAGTTATAGAGAAAGAACGATCAGCATTCATCCGTGGATCTTGCTGTTCAAATCATTCTTGTCAATGATCCTGAGCTTGTAGGCAGGAGACCAAGGTGAGATATCCTCTCTTGTTCATTTGCTCATACCAGTTCAACTATCACGCTGTTACCTATTGTGAAAGAATTAGGAGATAGCCATGTGTGCATCACAGATGAACTGAGCTGATGGTCAACAATTGTTGAATGATTGTGATGACAGTAGATTGGTCTGGACAGAGATAGCAGATTGAGAGGACATGGAGGAGGGATAATGTACGCTGGAAAATGCTATTGAGGGTGAGAGGTGGTGTTGTTGTTTGTCAAGAGAGGTGGTGATTGTCATCAGAAGATGAGCATTGACGACAATTGAAGATCACATTGAGTCCATCCTCTCCTTCTCCAATCGACTTGTGAGAACTACAAGCGAGAATCGTTCTAGATAAGGTGACGGTGATCTGTGGTGCCTTTCTCACTTTATAGATATACGAGACAGAAGAGACGCTGAAGAAGCTTGCACTTGGGTACAAGTACCACTAATCTGTAATCACCTCAATCTCCATCACATCACATGATCTCACCTCCTATAGTACATGTCCCTTCGCTTGCAACATCACCAACCCCAACGCTCGTCTCGGTGTAAGCCTTTCATCTCGACATCTCATCCTCATCTTAGATCTGATGTGACCATGATGAACCAAGGCGTTCGATCCTGGAGACTGGAATAGCGAGGACCGCAACTGTGACAGCATAAGATAATTCCGGTTATATCTCCATTCCATCTTTCGCGGACGACGCTTAAGAAGGTAAGCTGTAGCTGACAACGACGTATGATTTATTCTGACGTGAATAAAAGGAGGAGAATTCATATTGTTACACGAATCCATCCATACATCGCGAATTCCGTCACGTCCATGATGTGAAAGTAGACGGCATCCTCTGAGACGTTCCTCAGATCTTGTGTCTACTTGTGGTTGAACTCTTATGTTCGATCTGATAAGTCTTCAAGCTCCAGATGCACCATTGTCTAGAGATCATTTTACATTCCTTCACTCGATATCACAAGTAAGCAATGGCTGGAGAGAACGAATCAGATGAGAAGAAACAATACAGAAGAAAGAAGGACGGTACCTGGCCGATCTCAAACATATTTACACACTCAGCATGCATTCGGATGGACTAGTCACTACGTTGAAGATTGTGACGCCGCTGAACCAATCACCTGAAAGACGAAGAGACGCCTCCGTGACGAAATGGTCCCTCTTTGATTATCCTTCTCTCACCATGAAGACATAGAAGACCTCTCAAGGTAAGATTCACATCGATTTGATCTAAAAGGTGATGTGCAGTCGAGTGAAAGAGCTAAGCGTGAGTGATACGAAAGACCTGGGTTTCACTTCTGGTCCTCTTCTGTTGCAAGTGCAGCCACGAAAATGAAGAAACTACCCAACACTCGATGGAACAACATACCATATATCCAACGCGCATCTCGTCCCCTTGAATACAATCTGGTTATTATTGAGAAGATTGAATGATGGAGTTGTCTTGACCAGAGAGAAGAGCTGCAAGACAAGGCGGTATCTGGAATGTCAAGGATAACAGATAACTTCATCATCATGTGGGCTGAGAAATTCATCAATAAACGAGCTGAGGGTCACCACTGACCGAGCCGATCGAGTCATCATCGTGTGGCCCTACCGAGTCACTACTGTGCGGGGCGAGGGAACCATCATCACGTGAGCCAATTGAATCATCGCCATTTGGGTGGAAGTCAGCACTGGGCGAGCCAATCAAGTTACCATATTGTGGACTGATCGAGTTATTGCTGAGCAGGCTGAAGGAGCCATCGTCGTGTGGGCTGAGGGAGTCATGGCTGGACGAACTTATCAAGTCGTCATTGTGCGGGTTATGAGAGTCAGCTGAGAAGGTGTCTGGCTTTCTAGAGATCTCTACCTCTGCGGATTTCCTCCAGAAGATAATAGCACGTATTAGATTCTTGGAGAAAATTGGCGGGAGTTTGAATTTGAGCTCCGACGGGATCAGTCCAAAATCACACCACACATGAGTTCTCAAGCCTTTGACTACTTTAAGGGACTGGAGAAGAGGAGCAAACCGTCTTCTCTTCCCATCGCTGCCTCGTTTGGTAGAAGTGGCAAAGTTCACAGTGAGAGTCCCGAAGGAAGCCCCAAGCACGACCATCCATCAAGAAGACTTGATCCCAACATATCCCCCAAAAATGTGACCATATTCGTCTTTCAAGTCTGATATGCATATCAGGTGGTCAACAATCGCTTCAAGGAGAACAGAAATCCAAATATTGGCAATTCTCCTCAAAAAAGTATGAAGAGGAACACTCATAAATCCTCCGCAAGGTATTTTGACCGTGATGAGGTGGGAATTGTACGTGCTCCCCACGTGATAACCCTTATTAGTCGGAGATGCTGGACGATGATCCCTCTTCACTCGAGACCGCTTTGTGCCTCAAAGTCTGCCAACTGGAAAGAAACTTGAACGATCGATCCAACCAATATAACACGAGACTCGAAGATCTCACGAGAAGCTGGGCTGAGTATAAGGTCTTATGGGAAGAAGAGAGTGAGGTTCGAATGGCCCTCGAAGAGCAGGTAGAGAAGGAGGATCTGTGAAATACTCATCCGAATAGGTACAGCAGCTTACTGCTCGTCTTCACGATGTAACAGAAACAAGAAAGAGGAAGGACATTGAGGTACTATTTCAACCCACGATTGAGCTGAAGAATGACAGCATACCGAAGAGAACAATGTCTTGAAAGCTCGAATGACGACTTTGGAAGAACAGGTGAAGAGCTTTATGGAAAGGAGGACGTTGAAGCAGTCCGTTCGCTTCATATCTCCCGCCAGTACCCCCGTGGTGACCCCTTCTCTTGCAAGAAGAGTAGGTAAATCATGGTATTCTCACTTATGCCTCAACAGGAAGTGGACATCAGAGAATACCCTGCATCCGACAAAGCTATGATTCTCGCTGCATACGAGTACAAATCGCAGCACGAAGATGAGCTGAGCTTCGAAGAGGGGCAGGTGATGAAATTGATACGGAAGAATGACGGTGCCTGGTGGACTGTTGAGATCGATGGAAGGAGAGGAGATGTGAGGGCTTTTGCTTGCTGTGCGACTGACTGTATAGGTTCCATCCAACTACGTCAAGGATCTCGCACAGAGCAAGACGCTACAAGCGAAGGCTCTCTCTGACTTCACTGCTGAATCACCCTATGATATCGATTTGAAGAAAGGACAGGTGATCTCATACGAAACAATTTAGAATGACCTAACAATTTTAAAACAGAGTGTCACGGTATATGATGTCGAGATGGATTGGTGGATAGGAGAGACTGATGAAGGAAGAATTGGTTCTTTTCCTTCCAACTTTGTGCAGCTTGTATGATTTAAATCAACAATAAAAACTGAAAGCTGTTATTCGGTGTAGATTAAGTCACGTGAGGAGAAGAGAAGAATTTGTGAGGAAAGGCAAACTCGGGCCTTCCAATCTTTTTCAACATCCCAGAGACGAAGCACTACTCCTCCGCGCTTGTTACAGTTTCAATCTAGGTCATCATGGAAGGAACGCAGCATCGCCCGGGAAAGTTGAAGCAACAAAATAAACCACACAACAGCGGAAAGCATGCTACACGTGGTCAAGTTAAGAGAAAGGCTGATGGTGAATCGATTGAGATCTCATTCATGTTAAAGTTTCGAAGGTAAGTTGGGGGCATCTGCACCTCGTGCTTCTATCAAAGACAAGACATCAAATCGTGATGAGAGGAGAAACCAAGCTAAGCAGATCTCTACCAAAAAGAAGGAAGCGATACTACAAGCTAAGCGAACGACTCATCCACCGAAAGTAGTTGTGGGTTACTCTTTTTGAAGATCGTAACGATTTATGCAACAAAAGGGAATCATTTCTCTTAGTGAGCAAGTGGACATAGCAAAAGTGTATGATGCCCTCGTGAGCTCGACTGAGAATCCCAAGATCACATCACCATCTCAATCGACGATACAGTGAGAGCTACTCGGCACTATCTCATCACGTCTGACCGCCTTAGGGTCCCCAACTGGAGAGAGAGAGTGACAGTGTTGAAAGCCGATATCAACGATATACACAGTGTGATGGATGTCACTAAATCCTCAGAACTCGTGCTTTTGGTAATCCCCACTGGAGGCGTGGATCAGAACGGAGAGCAAGTGAGTCTAACTTCAACTTGAATATCAATCAAATGATTCACACAAGCTAATTTGAGACAGACGATCAGCGTTGTGAAGGCTCAAGGAATGCCAACAGTCATCGTGATCATCCAAGGATTAGAGAGCATCCCTCAAAAACAAAAGAAGGATATCAAGCAAAACTTGACAAAATACGTAGAGAACAAATTTCCACAGGAGCCAAAGGTGTTGAGTATGGACACAGAACAGGTGGAGAGAATGACCATGTGTGTACTGAATCAAGTAGGAGGTCACACAAGTGATGAGATTCATCTGTAGCTCAGCAGCCAGAAAAGTGCAATGGAGAGAGAGAAGACCATACGTACTCTCTGATGATGTCAACTACTCTCCCTCATCTTCCGATCCCTCTCGTGGCTCCCTCCTCCTTTCTGGTTACATCAGAGGTTTCTATTTCTTCTCCTCTCATCATTCACACTTGATAGGTAGAGACCTCAACGTAAACCATCTCATTCACCTCCCTGATCATGGTGATTTCCGTATCTCACAGGTGAACATCCGATGCATGATCATCTTATGTGGAGTGAACAAGAGATGACACGATATAGGTGGAAGTGAAGAGAGATCCAAATGTGTTGAACCGACACGAAAAGACGATGGAGATGGAGGAGGTGTTGAGCGTGGTCAAGCCTGAGATAGAGAAGCAAGAAACGCTGGAGACGGAGAACGTCCCCGACTACTCCAATAATGAACAGACTTGGCCCACAGAGGAGGAGATCAAGAGAGCCGAAGGTAGTTTGGGTGTGATGACTGCAACTGATCGAATGTAGAGGCGAGAAGAAAGACCAAGAGAGTACCCAGAGGAACATCGGCTTATCAGGTGCAGATCGATAGATAACGTTATGAACCAACGCAATTCCATGGATCAATTCTGGTAGAATAGAACCACTCTAATGAATACAGGCATCATGGATCATTGAATCAGACGGGGAAGGAGAGGAAGAGGGAGAAGAAGAGGGAGAAGAGGAAGAGAAGTACAACGAAGAGGAGGACATGGAGGAAGAGGGCAAAGAGGAGGTGAGGGAGGAGTGAGAGGGGAGACTGAGAGGGTGTAGATTGTGGATCCCGCGGAGGAAGTGAGATCGGACATAGAGGAAGAGGAGGAAGAAGAGATGGAGGAGATATCCATGAACGAAGAGAAAGAAATCAAGAGATCGGATGAGAACTTTGATGAGAAGGAGATGGAAGATCTCATCAACTCTGAGACCAGGTGATTGCAGTGGACTCTGTGCATCCATTTGATTGATATCCTATACATCCATTTGATTGATATCTATGCATCCGTCTGACAGAGCTGAAGGTCCAAAAAGTTTGAGAGATCTGCGGACGACCTTGAGTTCCCCGATGAGGTTGATGTCCCATTCGATACACCAGGAAGAGTGAGATTCCAGAAGTACAGAGGCCTCAAGTCCATGAGGACCTCCCCATGGGATCCCAAGGAGAACCTACCCCTCGATTACGCTCGCATCTTTCAGTTCCAGAATTTCGCGCGGACGAGAAAGAGAGTCCTGAACCAGGAAGGTCACGTGAAGGTGAGGGGATGCTATGGACACCAGCTGAACATATCAGGTTGGACAATATGTCACCATACACATCGCTGATGTGCCTCTCTCCGTGTTGGAACACTATCAGAAGGGATCCTCGTTGATTGCAGCTGGCTTATTGCAATACGAGAACAAGGTCTCAGTTCTCAACTTCAACGTCTATAAGCACCATTCGTACATCGAACCTGTGCAATCAAAAGTGAGGATTGATTGCCCGTGACACTAAGAATGTCCGCTGAAGAGGTGCAGGAGCCCCTGGTCTTCCATTGTGGATTCAGGAGATACCTTAATTTCCCTCTCTTCTCAGAGAACTCGATGAGATCAGACAAACACAAGTACGAGAAGTTCTTACAGTCAGGGCGCAACTCCACAGCGACGATCTATGGACCGATCACCTTCCCCACTGTTCCTCTCCTCATCACGAAACCAGGCACGAATCAACTGGTTGCCACAGGATCCCTCACTTCAGGTGAAGTTGGCTGTATACCACCAGCTGACAGAACCAGTGAACCCTGACCGCATCGTACTGAAGAGAATCATTCTGACGGGATATCCTCTCAAGGTTCACAAGAAATCGGCTGTCATCCGAGACATGTTCTACAACCACCAAGACATTGCCTGGTTCAAGCCAGTCGAGCTGTGGACGAAATACGGACGTACTGGTCACATCAAAGAATCGTTAGGTATGTCCTCTCTGTCATCGTCTCTTTTCCTTTGTCGGTTGGATTGAACGAACAAAGGTACACACGGACTGATGAAGTGCGTGTTTGACACCCCCATACAACAACACGATATCGTCTGCTTGACGCTCTATAAGCGCGTTTATCCCATTTGGATCAGTGACTTGGGGAATAGACCCGAGGCAAAACCGTCCGAGAAGAAGAGAATTGCCAGGTTGAAGGAAGGCTTCAACGGACAGGTGCACAAAGAGGATCTGGCTCCTCTTCCCCTTCCGAAGAACATCGAGAAGCGTATCGAGGCTCAGAGGATCAAAGCTCTCCAGTGAGTCTACTCTCTAGAAAGAAACTGAAAGGGAACAGGAAGAAGGAGAAGTCGAACATCAAGCCAGTGCATAGAAACGGAGTGCGCATATTGGATAGACTTCCTGTCTACGATGATATGCTAGACGACGACACCTACGATTACTCTGCCATGAATCGAATGGACGATGAATCAGAGGACGAGGACAATCAGTTCCAGGACGATGACATGGACGCCCTTGATTGAGAATCAAGTCTCAAGACCACAGACTATAAAGTGCCAGTGCTTCCAGCTGTCTGTCTTTCGTCTGTGTCACATTCCGCTGTCACACTTCTACTCCTCGTCAGCGCTTGTGGGGTGCATGTATTGTATCGCACACAAATCTGACACGAAGGTGGCTTGGCGTTCGGGAAGTACTGCTGCAAGTTAACATGGACATGAAGTGAAGATATGGATTGGATCACCTTTCTTTCATATTGTTCTGAGACCTTACGTCAGAAACAATTCAACGACCTGTTTGCCATTCTCTTGACCTGCAACAGCTGCAGGTCTGTACCACCCCCAAGTCTTCCGTTTGTACACTAAGCTTTGTCGAAAATTCCTCACCGGATGTTCAACTTGAACAAATTTTGCCTTATCCTCGCCGCCATCTGCCTAGCAGCTGGGGAAGATTATCAGCTAGTATGGTCTGATGAATTTGACGGTACCTCTCTAGACTTGAACAAATGGCAATACGTGAGTTCCAATTGCAGCTCTCTTCGGTTGGCTGAAAGATCATCTACAGGAAGTCAACTGCGATGGAGGCGGCAACAATGAGCTCCAGTGTTATACCAATAGTTCCACCAACCTTAAAATTCAAGATGGTAATCTCATAATTACGGCCGTGCCCCAACAGTACCGAAACAAGCAATACACCAGCAGTCGTATCAATACAGCCAATACTGCTGCGTGGAAGTATGGACGTTTTGAGATGAACGCCAAACTGCCTAAGGGGATCTACCTTTGGCCTGCCTTCTGTGAGTGTTCTTTGGGTTCCTTCCTTCGATCTGCGATTGAAGAAGCGTAGGGATGATGCCTAGAGACAGTGTATATGGTAGCTGGGCTGATTCTGGAGAGGTTAGTCTTTTATGCTCTAAGATCAGTGCACCATCGACGGAGTACTCTCTGTACGCATCACTTAAGTGACACAGATCGATATCCTGGAATTTCGTAGTGGTTGGAATGATCAACATGAGTCCAATCTCCATTTTGGAGGACAGTGGCCAAAGAACACGCACATTGGAACAGGCTCCGTCACTGCTCCCTTCGATCTCTCTGCCGACTATCACGTCTATTCTCTCCTCTGGACACCCACCCGCATGCAGTTCGCCATCGACGATCAGGTCCACTGGAACGTTTCTCTGGACCAGAGCTTCAACAATCCCAATGGACAGAGTTTCCCTTACACACAGAATGGGCAGCCCTTTGACCAGTACTTCTACTTTGTACTCAACTTGGCTGTCGGAGGAAATTTCTTTGGCAGCAACGCCAGCTCTCTCACCTCCGCTCAAGCCAGCGCTTGGACTGCTCCCTCTCTACTGGTGGACTACATTCGAGTCTATCAACTCAACTCTGTGGTGTCCTCTCCCACTCCTGGTCCTCAGACCCCCACAGCCTCTCCCTCTGAATGTGCTGCCATGTATTCCTCTCTCCTCTGTCGCACCACTTCACAGAATTCATCTCTCCTCAGTGATTCCGCTCTCGACAATGCCCTGGGTTACGTCTGTGCCTATTACCCTCAATACTGCTCCGATATCTTGAACGGAAATTATTACAGCTCTTGCAATAAGGCCCAAAGAGTCTCCTACGCCATGAACCAGTATTATTCTGTACAAGGACCCAGTGCCTCAGCTTGCTATTTCTCTGGTCTTGGACAACTCAATAACTCCTTTTCCTCAACTTCTGCTCCACCTGCTACAACCACCTCTTCTCTCTGTTCATCGATGTTTGCCTCTCTGCAATGCCGCACATATACAGAGGATCCATCTCAGATCAGTCCTGACGCTGTTTACGGAGCATATGGGTACATCTGCAGCTCATTCCCTCAGTTCTGCAGTGGTACAAACGACGGAGAGACATATGGAACTTGCAACATTGCAGAGAGGACGTCTTATGCAATGAATCAGTATTTTGGCGTCTATGGACCAGACCCCAACTCCTGCTCGTTTGGGGGCATTGGAGTCGTCACTGTATCAACAACATCAAGTGCATCAACAAGTACATCTGCTTCAGTGCAGCCCACTCCATCCACTTCAGTCGCTTTAGCTGATGCATCCACGTGCTCTAGTATGTACAATTCTCTGCAGTGCCACACAGCTTCACAGGATCCCAGCAATTTGAACATGGATTCTGTCTACGGTGCTCTCGGATGGCTGTGCGGAGCATATCCACAGTACTGTACTGAGATCCAGTCTGGTGCTTTCTATTCCTCCTGTAATGCAGCACAGCAGGCTTCCTATGCCATCAATGGTTATTACTTGACTTATGGTCCCTCTGCTGACTCTTGTTCTTTTGGAGGTGATCATCCATTGCTCTCCTTTCCTGATCTCTGTAGGCATCGGATATCTCAATGTACCCACCTCCTCTGTCGTGTCCACATCAACTGTTTCAAACCCAAATCCTACCACCACTACCTCCTCTCTCTGCTCATCGATGTTTGCCTCTCTGCAATGCCGCACATATACAGAGGATCCATCTCAGATCAGTCCTGACGCTGTTTACGGAGCATATGGGTACATCTGCAGCTCATTCCCTCAGTTCTGCAGTGGTACAAACGACGGAGAGACATATGGAACTTGCAACATTGCAGAGAGGACGTCTTATGCAATGAATCAGTACTTTGCAACATACGGGCCTGATCCAAACTCTTGCTCCTTTGGAGGCATTGGTGTGGTCGTAGCCGCTCCGACTTCATCGACGACTTTGGTCACGTCCTCATCCCTTTCGTCAGACGGGGAAGTCTATACAAGCACATCTGTCAGTACCAGCACACCTATTACTTCCAGCTCTACCTTCAATACTGTTGCTCCAACTACATCTATCGTCAGTACCTCAACGGTCACTACATCTTCCACCACAAGACCCTCCACCACATCCACTACATCAGCCTCTTTACTCACTTCTTCCTCCAGCCGATCCAGTTCATCCAGCTCCATTAGCAGATCCAGTACATCCGCCAGCAGATCCAGCACATTTAGCTCCACTAGCAGATCCAATACATCCACCAGCCGGACTACGGTTGTCACCACCACACCAGCAACTACAAGCAGCTGCATCGATGTACAGCAGACGAAAACAGCCTCGTGGAGAGAGGGAAACCGTCAAGTGTTTCAATACGAAGTGACCGTGAAGAACTCCGCCTCCGTCAGCGTAGAGATCCTCCTCATGGCTCCTTCAGCCCAGTCAGACAAGATCAGACAGATATGGAACCTCGAACAGAACGGCACCAAGTCCTCTCAGAGTCACTGGCTCCTCCCTCAGTGGCAGCACGGTATCAACCCGCACTCCTCCTTCACCTTTGGGTACATCTCCTTGGACAGCTCCGTCTCCTTTGTATCCTCTCCCTTCACCCAGTGCTTGGCTTTGCCTCCCTCCCCTCCCTCCTCCTCCGTCTGTGGCCTATACACCAACCAGACTCTGATATCGTCGTGGTACCAAGGCTCCACAAAGATCGTTCAATACGAAGTGAAGCTGACCAACGAGGGAACAGTCAGCCGCCAACCCTATTTCACCACCGTAGACGAGTCTAAGATCCTCAGCATTTGGGGTCTGACCGATGTGGGAGTGAACAGCTGGTCCCTGCCTGATTACAATAAGAAGATCGATGGAAAGAGTACATACACTTGGGGTTACATAGCCTCAGCTGATCAGATCCTCTTCTCGGTCAACAAGTCCAAGTCCAATTGCTGAAGTTGTGGCCTGACGATAAACTCTTAGTCCTAGTCTGTTTCTTCGTACAAAGTGAACAAGACAAAATTCTTCGACAACACACAAGCCCCTAAACGTCTCGGGCTTCGGAGGATATAAATTTCTGTATCCTCCGAGTTTGCAGCCAGATCACATCACCGAACAAACAAGAAAAGAACACACATGGGAAATTCAGAGTCAACTCCACAAGAGGAAGGTAGATCATGTGACTCCTTTTAACCTGAAGATGACGTCATAGGTTCATGTGAGTGTGGAAAACCAATCGCAGAGAGCTGCGCTGCCAATCAGCCGTACAATCCCAAACTCGTTGGAACAGTCAAGAAAGACTATAAGAGACATCTCATTCTCTGCTCGGGACAGATGGATTGGACTGGAAAACCAGAAAAGGAATCTGGTACATTCATCAATTCTCTGACTAAAGAGTTGAAGAGCAGAAATCTACCTGTGAGCAGATTGATGACACAGAAGGGATCAACTTACCGTTGCAGGACGGTGAACCTGGGACCCTTTTCACCTTATGTAGTGAGCCCAACCGTAGTGATAAAGGCGTAGATATCATCGTCTATCCTGAAGGTGTGTACTCGAATGAGGAGGTTCTGAGCGAGAAAGGTGTTCGATATTTCCAAGTAACAGAAGCGGATCTTCCTTCCTTTGTCGATCACATCCTCAAAGACGAGGCACCTCCCAACATCCACAAAGAAAAGTGTGTATCATCAAGTGTGCAACTCTTACCAGCAACAGAGTTACATGGGAGCATGTAGTGCTGGTCTGTACACACGGAACCAGGGACAAACGGTGCGGTAGAATTGGACCTCAGGTGAGAGAGCCTTGTATATCGATCTGAATGGATCAGGTGGTAGACCAGCTGACGGGAATGCTGAGCGAGAGGAATATCTCCAGCGATAAGGTGGCCATTCTGGGTAGCAGTCACTTGGGAGGACACAAGTATGCAGCTGTAGTCGTTGTATACCCCGAGGGCGATTGGTACGGACAGATGACGGCCAAGAACGCTTCTGATCTGATGGACGCTTATCTGCAATGTAAGAGCCTCTACCCTCCCGGTTTCAGAGGAAAGATGGTGGGTCATAGGATGTCTCTGTTCACATCATTCACGTACACAGGGCGAGTCAATCCAGCAGTCCAAGGAGAGAGTGAAATAAATACAGTCATCATCTCGTACATTCAAATGAAGATCTGATGAATGTTCACGTTGACATACAATATGGAAACACCTCCATCAAAAATATTTTGATGTACTTCCGTAGTAGGAATCGTGATCAACTTGTGAAATTCCTTTCTCAACAATGGAAATAATCTTAACCCGACAGCGATGGAAGAGACAATCTGTGTGAGTGTGAAATGAACGCGTTATCGTGGTTCCCGACAGAGGACATCTTTCTGCAAATCAAAAGACAATCTCGGTATTAACCTTTGTAGAAGAAGACAGGTATCATGTTCTATTTATCAGACAACAGATTGACCTATTTAGCTGGCTTATCGTTACGAGTAAGATTGGTGATCAGCTCATCCAAAGGCTGTAACTCCTTCTTGTCTACGAGATTGAACTCGCAAATGAAGTAGTAAAAATGCTTGAAGCACGTATTCAGATGGGCTTCTTCTCCTAGAGAGACAATCTTGTGGAAGTGAGAGTAGTATATGTGTGCGTAGACACGGAACAATCTCTTGAAGATCTGCTTGATGATGTCCTTGAATGTCTTGGGGAATGGGACGTCTGGATCGTATTACAATCAAATAACATCAGTCTAGACGCACCAACACGGGAAGGGAAGATGCTCTCATCATCTAATATGCTTTGGACCCACGTCATCAGGTAATCGACATACTCGGGTGCTGATACCTTGATGGGCTTCTTGATTGTCTCTCCGTCTGCCCAAAGATATTCATATCTATTGATCTTAATGATAGAGCTTGAGAGGTTTGAATGATATTGCTCACTTGGGCCCGGCAGACATGACCTCACATGTCTTCTGAGTGCAGAACTCGGTGATGCTTCCATAGAGGAGGTTGATTTGATTGAAGAAGTCCACGGCTGCATGCCATCGTCAGCGACACATCGGAAAGACATCCGAATAAATGCTCACTGTTCACGGCCAGCCACTCGTTCATATCCTCCCTTTCTGGAAGAATCACAGCCTGTCTCAGATTACCCGAGCCAAGAGTTGCTTTGGCTTGCTTGTGTAGCTCCCATCTCTTTGTCCCCTTTGAGAAGGTCTTCTTCGGCTTGAAGGTTTTGCTTCGGTCAGCACTACTGTAATTCATGGTCAGAAGACCTTCTCCTTCCTCCGGATACTCACAAGACCTTCAGCATCTTGCTCCTTGGCTGTTGCGAGAATATCTAAAAAATGCATCCGTCTCATAAGTCTCACTACAACACTTGCTTGACACGAAAGAGGGAACAGACTCAATGAACAAAGAAGACGATGGACAGACGGATATCACGGCTGCTGCAGAGACATTAGGATCACTTGACCCCTCTCGTCAACTGTCGGCTCCGTTTACAACAGAAGGGTTGTTACCAGTCGTGAATGTTAGTTCTAACTGTTTGGACATATCACGAGATACTGAATGTCCATGTAGGATGGTAAATTGCATCATCCGCATAACATGTGTGAGGCAGGGGAAGTACCGGAGTCAGAGGTCTTATTAGACCCGAATCAGCAACACCAGCAAGGCGCAGAGATGGTCAGTATAAAGAACCAACTTACGCATAAATCAGTGACTTACGTTACGGGATCAGGGTCACGGACATCATGCTACTCTTCCTTATGCAGAATGGAACCAAAAAGAATGGAACGAATTTATCCAAGACTGCCTGCTTTTTCTCAACGAGACCAACCCCAGTGATATGAGATTATTCCACACTGATAAACAGATTCTCCCAGGTGAAGTTCTCTCAAAGAACGAACAAATATCGCACCTGTTCTCAAACGTTTGCAGAGACATTTGATCAACAGGGAGGTGTCTTCTGCTATCCCTTCAGGGGAGCATTTCTTCCTTCTGGGCATTCAGACGGTAGAGTTTGGAAACCCTCTCAAGGGCCAAAGCACACGGGCAGTTGGATGATGAAGAGATACTTTTACCACAAAGATGCAACTTCTGGCATCAGGACCAAGAGGTGACACCCCATGAAGACGTCACGATTTACACATTGCAGACAGGTCACATGGTTGGTGGGGAGGGAGAGCTGGTTCTTCATCGAATATCGCAACAGCGCCGCAAAGGGAAAGGTGAAGCTGAATGAGCGATTCCCATCTGAATCCTCCGAGGTCAAGTTGGACGAGATCATGAACCTCCCCACAGGCATCGACTGGCCGTTTCTCCTGCACTCGGTGGTCCAATACTGCGCCATGAGGAATGGCTCCAACGTCGTTCCCGTCTCCGCATCGGCCTTCGTCAACTCGATCACCTCCCAACTCTCCACGCCCACTGCTCAGAATCCATCCACTCCAAACGCTCCCGTCTCCGCATCGTACGAAACCGCCGTTCTGACTACCACTACGGCACCGAACAGTGTCCTGGGGAGGAGAAA
Source organism: Planoprotostelium fungivorum (assembly GCA_003024175.1). Taxonomy (NCBI): domain Eukaryota; phylum Evosea; class Variosea; order Cavosteliida; family Cavosteliaceae; genus Planoprotostelium; species Planoprotostelium fungivorum. Next base: position 15,707 of record MDYQ01000014.1, read on the forward strand.
CAAGGTGAGAGGGAGGAAGTGATGAAGCTGACGTGAGCAGAGAGGAGACGGACAGGGACCGGTGGGTGGGTAGAGGGAGGTAACTGAAGAGTGCAGGTCGACGGGACGTACGAAGCGTTGAAGAAGGCACGAAACATATTACGGGAGTACGGTCAGAACAGCGGAGATACGAGTAGTGAGCAGAATGACGACAAGGGGAATTTCCACCAGATGGTCTCTGGGACGCCCACCCAATCGTCAACAGAACTCCTGTCGGTGGGTGGCACACGCGCACAGCTCTCTGACTCTTCACAGATGGAACATCAACAAGGAAACAACCACACTACGGAGGAGTACAGCTCTTTCAATGCCATCCCATCGTGACGATGATTCAATCGCTCAATAAAGAGAGGAGAAAATCGCACTCCCTTAAGTATCCTCACACGCAGAGAGCTGTTGGCGAAGGGAGTTGTATTGTGATGGAGGTAGTAGGGTGATGGAGATAGTAGGGTGATTGAGGGGTTCGTGTAGTGTCCGTAGTGCACCAAAGAACGGTAGCTTAACCCGGAGATCTCTGGCAGATCTATTTGTTGACATCAACTCTTTTTGAGGGAAAGAGACAGGACCACTTTTTCCGTGCCCTTCTTGAGATGGGCCACAAGCCGTCGAAAGAGAAGACAGGTGAGGCTCTCGTCTTTCGTTTCTGTCGTGATTTTAATTCCAAAAAGAGAGGCCTGAGTCCAAAAATGGGAAGGGATCGGCCTCTAATACCCCAAAGACACCTCACAAACCAAAGTTCAAACCGATAATATATGGACAGACATTAAGCGTGAGATTTTTGATACATCCGAATGATAATGAATGAAGAAGAACCGTTGACAACAGATACAAGCCATTTAGCTTCTATCATTGATTTATTCTAAAGGATATACCGTCGGAATATTGCAAAGAGATCACATGTCAACCAGATATTGATGCGTCCGCCATCACAGGAGATAATTTCACTCTCCTTGTTCGTGTTCTCAGTGAGAGTCTAACAACCTCTCATATTTCTAAAGAAAAGTAGACTTCACACATCCATCGAAAACATTTAAAGTGGGACCTCCACGAACGGCCGAACAATTGAAAGCCGATGAGGAAGAGTTCTATAAAAACTGCAACAAGGTGAGATGTCTGTGTTCCGTGTGCAGAAAATGTGATTCGAATCCTCCTAGAGCAACACGGCGGTGATGCCCTCCATCTCAGCGCAAGATGTGACCGAGAGCACCTCCAAGCGATCTTCGATGATTCTGTCTGCCAACGAATACCAGAGTGAATCCATACCCGTGCCAGAAGCCCCAGTCAACAGTCTCCTGGAGAGCTCCGATACACTAGGTAAGAACGTGCTGTCATTTGAAGACAACGAACAAACCATTTGCGACAGAACGCAAACTCATCGTGGACCCCAACATCAAGAAGAATCTGAAACAACAAAAGTTCCAGGGATCAGGGTGAGAGAGGAAGGAACAGAGCGACAGAATGACATTCTCCAGTGGATTCGGCAGAGTGTTCAAAGGTTACTTTCCAGAGCTACCAAAGGAGCAAAGAGCCGTCGCCATAAAAAAGATGAAACACATGACGGAGAAAGAGAAACGGAGGAACCTCAACGAGATCGGTGAGTGACGACAGACACCATTCCACGTGATCTCATTCTCACAGGACACCTGGAGAGACTGAAACACGAGAACATCGTCAGTTACTATCGCTCCTATCTGGAGGCTGGAGAGGTGAGGAAGGTGACGGGAGGGACATTGAGGGGAACAGGTGTGGATGGTGATGGAACTGATGGAGGGTGGAACTCTGGGGGAAGCCTCGCAGATCTACGACTTTACGGATGCACACATTGCTTACGTGGCGAGAGAGGTGAGAGCCTGGAGATCGGAGAGACTGAGAGGGGTAGATGCTGAAGGCCATCGAATATCTTCACGCACAGGGGCTAGCCCACAGAGATCTGAAATCGTCGAACGTGATGCTGACCGTATCGGGTCAAGTGAAACTGAGTGAGTGATGGATCTCCAGTGAGGCTGATGGATGCAGTTGACTTTGGATTCTGCATTCAGGTGAAGGAGGGAATCACGCACATGGTGGGTTCTCCCTTCTGGATGCCCCCGGAGATGATTCAAGGGAAGGCCCATGGATGCCCCGTGGACATATGGAGTCTCGCCGTCTCACTCTTGGAGATGCTGCAGAAGAAACCACCCAACAGAAACTCTTCGGTCAAGGCCATGTACGTCGCCGGGTCCTGTGGGTTGCTGCCCATACTCCAACAACAGAGGGACAAGAACAAGATCTCCAAAGACCTCCACTGCTTCTTATCGGGCTGTCTGGAGATGGATCCGACGCGGAGAGCCACAGCATCACAACTCCTAACGGTGCGTCTGTGTCGATGAGAATCCACTGACACATCACAGCACAAGTTCTTAGACAATGCACCCGACCGGAGTATCATGAGTACCATCATCAGCTCCGTCTTCGTCGCCCAGATGCTCACGAGCGGCGGTTTTGTATGAATACACGATCGAAAAAGAGTTTATCCGTGATGATCGTAGGCGCTTCTGTAGGCCTCTTGTGTCGTCGTGGGGCTTCTGTAATTCTCCTGTGTCATTGGACTTCTATACGTCTCCTGTGTCATTGGACTCTGTGCCATTGGACTCCTGTAATTGTCCTGTGTCATGGGACTTCTATACGTCTCCTGTGTCATTGGACTCTGGTAGATCTCCTGTGACGTCCTGAGGTATTCACTTCCCTCGTACGGTCCCTCCGTCCCCGTGCTCTCCGTTAACGTGTTGCCTAACGTGCTCCCCAGCGTGCCTAACGTGAAGTAGTTGTTGTCGTACTCCGAGGAGGAGGTCAGATTGCCAGAGCTGTAGTGAGGTGGATAGAGGGTGATGTTGCCCTCGATGGGGTCTCGTGGGGACAGCTCCAGTTCAATGGGAGGAGCCTGTAGGCTGTTGTTGGGGTTGTCGAGGGGAAGAGAGAAGGGTGAGGTCGTGTTGCGGTACAGATAGGGATGCCATGCGTATTCGATCCTGACCACCGGTGAATTTCCACAGGTCAGTTGGATGTCGGAGATGTTGACGTCGTTCGTGCTGGCTGTCCATCCGGGGTGTTGGGTGTCGTGGAGGGGATAGAAGAAGATAGGACTCTGCACCAGACGCACCTGTTCCTGTCATTCTCTTTGGTCCTAGCTTCACTCACCTCGGGGAAGTTGGCATCACGGATGGTCCATTTGTCGGATAAGAATTTGGAGAGAAAGGAGATGCTCTTGTTTCCCTTCAATGTGATTCTATCACAACATGAGATCATGAAGATCCACAGGTGTCTGTACAAGTGCATGGACATGACTCACTGTAGACGTGGATTCTGACCGTTGGAAGAGAGGAGGTGCTGGATCTCCGTGTTACTGGGTACCAACTGGATCGTCACTCTCTGAACCGCCCTGTCGCGTTTGAGATTCAAATGTTCGATCCAGCAATGAACTCACTGAGGAGGGTGATCCGAGACGAGAGTCTTCCTGTACATTTCATTCACTCCATATCCCATCCCCGTTGTAGTCTGCGGTGGGTACATATCTACCCGTGTCATCTTCTCTCTACAGACATCAACTCACAGGGTGGACTGTAGTGACCCATCTGCTGTGGCACCCGATTGTTGTTCATCGTCTGAGCACTGTTGACACTCTGTCCATTGTTGTCCACGACGTTCATGACGGGGACTTTTATGTTTTGTCCATAATTGAACGATTCGGATCGATTCGTGGAAACATCTTTCGACTTTCCCTGCCTTCCTCTCTCTCCCTCGTCCTCCGCCCCAAAGGTGATGCTGTTCTTCATCAGATGTCATCTCCTCCTTCGTCTCACCTGGCTGAGGTCTGTGCGATCTTGTCTTTCAACTGCTGTGCGAATTCGGGAGAATATTCCTCATCTTTCCCACGAACAGCACGCCGTAGTTCCCAGAAACAAAAGAGAGCGTTCATCACCTCTTTGATGTCCTTCTTGTCGATTTTGTTGGGTTTCAGGAGTTTCAGTGTTTTGTTCAATATTCGGTAGTAAAAGTAGCGTACCTAGAGGAGAGAGGTTAAAAAGTCTATTTTTGTCGAAATGCGATGGATCACGAACATGGAATCCTATGAGACGATGGACATGCGGAAAAAATAGTGCTCACTTGGTCGTAATTCTTCGTCTTGACGCTGTTCGTGATCTGCTCAAAGTCTCTTCCATGAGCTCTTAGACCGTTGAAGAAGGCCTCCATCTCTTCCAAACTCCATGATTCCCAACCTCTCTTCGTGTGTCCGGAGGGTGAACTGCTGCTATCACGCTTGGGTGAGACGGAGCGGCTCCTTCCCACTGAAGAGGCCTCCTTCGAAACGTCTGCGCTGAGAGATCTCCTCTTTCTTCCGTCTGGTTGTCGCTCGCTCTGCAGTTGATTGTTGTTCGCGATGAACAACGTAGATTGCTGTGGGTCGCTTTGAAACCAATTGTTCGTCATCATTTGAGGCATGAATGTTGGGGGACCATGGTTGCCATCATAATTAGAAGCATCAGTGACGATGAACAGCTCTTGTTTGATGCCGTTGATGCTTATATCAGGAGTGGGAGAGCCACCATCATGAGCTACATACGGCCCAAAGGACATATCTATTAGACCTCAAATCTGTGTTTTGTGGGGCTTGAACAAAGGGAACACCGGAGGTTGTATGACCTCTTCCTGAGACGTCATATCGGGTGCACAAAATCACATTTTCGACACAGAGCGTCGACATTTTTTACTGATGGTTGAACTTCCAGGTACATTTACCACTGGAATCGTCATCTGGCTGAGCGATCAACATCGGATGAAATTAAAATGTCGACGAGTTCAGAGAGTCGCACCCAGTGAACACATTTATCAAAGGTCGGGAGGCAAGCATGAGCGAGGGACCGAAGGAGGCAGAATGGATTCGCATCCAGAGCAAGGTGCGTATGACCTATCCCTTGAAAACACCTTCCCGTGCTAAATTGCATCATCTATCGGCTAACTTCTTTTAGACGTTCAAAAACTGGTGTAACACACACCTCAAGCACCGCATGATGTCCATCAACGATCTGCGTACCGATCTGACGACTGGTCTGCCCCTGATTGCCTTGGTTGAGGTTATCTCTGGAGGAAAGCTCGTCAACAACGGAAAGTACAACAAGAACCCCAAGGTTCGTACTCAGATGATGGAGAACGCTGGTTTCGCCCTTCAGTTCCTCAAGAACGAGGGTCTCAAGCTCGTCAACATCGGTAACGAAGGTGGGCTAACCTACTTTTCACTTCACAACGTTACGACTCACCCATTCCACAGATATCGTAGACAGCAACCACAAGCTCATCCTTGGAGTCATCTGGACCATCATTCTCCGTTACCAGATCAACATCTCTGAGGGCAAGTCTGCTCGTTCTGAACTCCTCGCCTGGGTCAGAAGGAAGATCCCCGAGAAGAACATCATCAACTTTGACCACGACTGGAACGATGGTACTGCCCTCTGCCACCTCATCAACGCCCTCAAGAGCGGCCTCTTCCCCGATCTTAAGAGTCTCGACCCCGTGCGTCTCTTCTCACTTGATGCTCTTTCTCTCATCCTCTTATCTCTCTCGACCTTGTCCACTCTCTTCCTGTGCCTTTCTAACCTCATGGTAGGAGAACAAGCTGGACAATGCCACGAGAGGTACACAGACAGCCGAGAGAGAGATGGGTATCTCTGCCATTCTCGCCCCCGAGGACATGGTCAACCCAGAGATCGACGAGCTCTCCGTGATGACCTACATCGCCCTCTTCAAGGTGACATTCCCCCCTCCTCTCCTCTCACCCTCCATAGGAGTGGGAAGACAAGCAGGCTTCCCTCAAGGACACCTTCGACGCCTCCAAGTCCAGCGTCTACGGACCAGGAGTGGAAGGAGGAAAGGAGGCTGTCGTTCGCAAGCCTGTCCCCTTCACCATCGAATCGAAGAATGCCTTCAACGACCGTCTCACCCGTGGAGGAGAGACCTTCCGCATCCAGGTCACTGGGCCCAAGGGAGATGTACCCGCCACTGTCACCGACAAGGGAGACGGACTCTACGATGTCGTCTACACCCCCAACCAGCCCGGTGCTCACACTGTTGTCGTCGAGCACAAGTCCATCCCCGTCGCTCAGTCACCCTACCAGGTCGACATCGACGCCGGAGTCGATGCCTCGAAGACCACCGTCAGCGGCCCCGGTGTCACCCCCTCTGGTGTCGCCAAGGACCACCCCACCCACTTCACCATCCAGTCTGTCGACTCTGATGGAAACAAGGTCTCTTCTGGAGGTGCTCCCTTCAAGGCACTCCTCGCCGGACCCTCTGGAGAGCAGGAGATCCCCCTGAAGGACAATGGAGACGGAACCTACACTGGAAACTATGAGGCATCCGCCCTCGGACCCCACAAGGTCCACGTCAACCTGGAGGACAAGGCCGTCGCCCAGTCCCCCTACCACGTTCAAGTCAAGGAGCTGTCCGACCCCACAAAGACCAAGGTCAGTGGACCCGGTGTCGAGCCCTCCATCCCCGAGGGTGTCCCCACCCACATCCTCATCGAGGCTGTGTCCCCCAAGGGTCAGCCCATCCAGACCGGAGGAGACCACTTCACCGTCAAGGTCAAGGGTCCCAACGGAGAGCAGGATGCCAAGGTCTCCGACAATGGAGACGGAACCTACACCGCTGAGTACACTCCCGAAGGAAAGGGCGCCACCACCGTGGAGGTCCACAACCACGGCCCCGAGGGAGCCCAGCACGTTGCCAAGTCCCCCTACCACGTCAACGTCCGCGAGCCCGCTGATCGTTCCAAGACCCAAGTCAGCGGACCTGGCATCAAGTCTGGAAGACCCCAGGGAGTCCCCACCCACGTCGACATCGAGGCGAGAGACAAGGACGGAAAGCCCATCGGACAGGGAGGCGACCAGTTTGCCGTCAGCGTCAAGGGCCCCAACGGAGAGGTCCCTGCCACCCTCAAGGACAATGGAGACGGACACTACCGTGCCGACTACACCCCCGAGGACCTCGGCGACCACACCGTCGAGATCAAGCTGAAGGACCAGACCGGAGAGCACGGACACGTCGACAAGTCCCCCTACCACGTCAACGTCAGACCCGCCGCCGATCACTCGAAGAGCAAGGTCAGCGGTCCCGGAATCAAGTCCGGAAGACCTCAGGGAGTCTCCACCCACGTCGACATCGAGGCCAAGGACAAGGACGGAAACCCCGTCACTCAGGGAGGAGACGACTTTGTCGTGGTCGTCAAGGGCCCCAACGGAGACGTTCCCGCCAAGGTCACTGACAATGGAGACGGAACCCACCGTGCCGAGTACACCCCCACCGATCTGGGAGACCACACCGTCGAGGTCAAGCTCCACGAGAACCACGTCGACCAATCCCCCTACCACGTCAATGTCAGACCCGCCGCCGATCACTCGAAGACGAAGGTCAGCGGACCCGGTATCAAGGATGGAGTCCCCGAGAAGGTGGAGACATACATCAACATCAAGGCCATCGATGCCAACGGAGAGCCCGTGACCCAAGGAGGTGACGACTTTGTCGTGACCGTCGAGGGACCCTCTGGAGCCGTTCCCGCCAAGGTTCAGGACAACGGAGACGGAACCCACAAGGCCACCTACACTGCCCAGGAGACCGGACCCCACACTGTCCACGTCAAGCTGCAGGACAAGGACGTCGCCCAGTCACCCTACAAGATCAACGTCAGAGAGAGAGGAGATGCCTCCAAGTCCACCGCAGAGGGACCCGGACTCGTCCAGCCCGTCCAGAACGTACCCACCCACTTCACTGTCACCGCCAAGGACAAGGAGGGTCAAGCCATCCCTGTCGGAGGAGACAAGGTCACCGCCTCCATCAAGGGCCCCAACGGAGAGTCCGTGCCCGTCGATGTCAAGGACAACGAGGACGGTACTTACCTCGCCACCTACACCCCAGACTTTGTTGGAGACGCCCACGTCGAGGTCCTGATGAACGGAGACCACGTTGCCGATTCCCCCTACCACGTCTTTGTGGATGAGGAGGCCGATAACGATGCCTCTGGACTGGAAAACTTCCAGTTTGTCATCCGCGCCAAGAGGAAGGACGGACAGCCCAAGCCAAAGGGAGGAGACCGCTTCGCCGTGAAGATCTTCCCCGCCGACAAGGAGGCTGAGCCCCTGGAGGACGTCAAGTTCAGAGATCTGGGCGACGGAAGATACAAGGTTGTGTACAACCTGCCAGGCTCTGGAGAGTACAATGTCCACATCACTCTCAACGGCAAGCACATCACGGGTTCCCCCTGGAAGCAGAGCTGCTAATTGTAATATCAATGGTTCGATAAATTGTGCAATTTGTGATCATTCCCCTCTTCTTTGTTCTCTCATGTCGGTCGTTACTCATCCATGCCATCCTGGTGTACTTGGCGTGATTGTTGTCTTTGACAGTCCCTCCCCGTAATGCAAGACGGCCGTTCGTCGGGAGATAACGGTACATTTTATGATTCTTGTCTCTTCTCTCCCAAGTGCTTCGTGAATGGCGATTCGAATTTAATTCGGTGAGACTAGCTTTCGTTCGTTCCACAGACGGTCTGACCATATGTAAATCAGAGCGACTAAAATATCAACAGCGAAACTAGGTGAATAAGCACCTCTGGAGTACATGCAGTCTTCACACCAAGTTCTTACAACACAGCAACACTGCACCTTTGGATCTATTTAAAATTCGAACAAACTCTTCTCTGTTCTCGAAAACGTCGTCCTTGTTGTTTGGATGTCGTCCTCTTGTTCTTGACCCTCTCCGTTCCTACTCCCATCAGCATCACAGATCGACTTCATCACGTCACATGTTGGTCCCTTCCTCCATGCTCGACATCTCTCGGTCCTCTCCACTACTGCCCAGCAGACCCTTTCTCTCTTCTGCGTACTTGTCTCTGATCTTATCGATCCTAATGTCCAATGACGTCCTCTGACCTGTCTCTGTGTCACACTTGAGCCATCGGGTGTATCTCACTTTGACCGATTCTCTTCTCTCTCTCGTTCTGTACCAAGATCTGACCTTCAGCCACTTGCTTGGACGTGATCTCCGAGTTGTAGACGTACCTGAACCGTTTAGTGGGGCGTCGTTTGTCCGTGAACTGACTTTCTGAACCTGTCGATGCAGATGGCATTGATGATCCTGGTGTAGATGTTGAAATAAGTCCCCACACAGAGGACGATCAAGATGATGGGGAAATAAGTATCGAAGATATCCATGATGTTAGAGGGCACCATCTTCATCGGTTGTAACACCTATCACGCGTCAAACTCGGATAGAGAGACACCTCCACCTCATAGTACGACGTCTTCGTCACCGAGAAACCAGAACTGTCAGGCTTCGTCTCATCGTGGAGCATGAGCAGAAGATTCCACAGGGCAGCTGGTGTGATTCTCGATACGTAGATGGTCTATCCGAGTCAGCGATATCTTCGAACGATTCGACTCACGCAGAACAAGAGAGAAGAGGCACTGGACTGCTGATTGGGTATGAGGCGGTAGAGGTTGAATAACTTGAGGCGGAAGAGAGTCCAATAAGCACAACCCGTGATGAACATGAGAGGAATGGTGATCATCATCATCTGTAAGATCCAAGGGGTGTGACGGTGACTGTTGAAGATCTGAAGAGGTGAGTACAGCAGGTACGGAACAAATGAAAAGAGGTGAAAGAGGTGAAAGAGAATGAAATCAGATGGAAATGAAGATCACCTGGGCTAGGACGGAGAGATCGATACCGAACCTTCTCGATATGTTGAAGAAAGTCTCCGACCACACAACGATGAGCCCCATGAGAATACAGAGGATGGCTATACTCTACTAATCGTCACACGAAGAACAACGTCGATATACCTTGAGGAGAACATTGTGAAGCCAAGTGAAATAAATCCAAATGAATCTCTCCACGATCATCTTTCCTGGATACGTCCTCCTGTTATCGAACGTCCAACGTATCGCTCTACAATATCGAATCAGAATTTGTCATCAACAGATGTAGGTCAGAAATCACATCAAAAGCCAAAGCTCACCCTTCTGGATTATTCTTGCTGTACATTCTATCCTCCAGGGCGAATGTGCGATACAACAGATTCTCGTACAGACTGACAACGTGTGAGTTCTCCTCTTAAAGCAGACGATCACCCCTTCGCAGCTTTGACCTTGTGATTGGCAGACAACAATTGACTGTTCAGCTTGACGATGCGATCGAACGTGATATTCGTCTCTCCCCTTCCTGCCTTGACCCAACGGTACTCCGGCCCACACTGATGACGTCATTCATCTACAACGCGCCATCGTGGTCTCACCGATTCGATCATCTCATGGAGATACTTGTTGTACGGATCGTTTTTGCTCAATTGTTCGCACCACTTCTTCAATTGCTACCGGTCGTCATTCAAATTTCAAACTTCCCGCCTCACCTCCATCACTCTCAGTTTCGAGATGATTCGGTCTTCGAGTTTGTCTTTGTAAGCGATGGCGTTGAATTGGTAGACGTCCAGGGTGCGATGATCATCCGAGTGGAGCCAATAATATTTGGGAAGCTCAATCAAGGCATATCCAAGGAATGTCATGAGGAGGAAGAGACCCCAAGCGTTACCTCCTGCGATGGCGAGGCCGAGGAGTCCCTCTCTGTTCAATTGTCACCGATGGATCGCCATGTTAAGTGATGATACATCGAAGAACGTCTTCTCACGTGGTGAATTTGCCCGAGGCGATGAGTATCCCACCGATGATGATACCAATGATGACCATTACGGTGTAGAAGAGGATGTTCTCTCGAATGGCCGCTTTGAGTTTGGTGAAAACGGTAAATTGCCCGGCTTCACAGTAGGATTGGCAGATGGGCAGAGGAACCCTAAAACTGGTCAACGAAGCGATTCCATCGAGCAACAGATACGAACCAACACAGGAAATAGAGAGTCCAGTAGGTCACAAACCACAAAATGGTCATAGCCTCTTTGCTGATGACAATGTAAGGCACTGCACAACCCTCCAAGTTGTGGAGAAGACATGCTTGATACTTAGTCTACGGGAGATAAGTTTCGCGTGTCGATGGAATCTTTCTATCGCGTCATATGACGACGCACCTGTGTGACCTCTATTGGCAGCAGAAAGAGCATAAAGAAGTTCAAAAAGAGACCGAACCATACTAAACCGAGGGGGACCCAGCCAGCTTCCTTCCTGTCGGCGTAGTGGTGCACAGTTTTGGTCGTGATTAAGATGAGGAGGAGGATGCCGACGATGAAGAGCCACAAACCATCCATCTCGAGGTCCGTGGCGACTTCTCTGTGATGATTGATGCTTCCTTTTTCAACACCCGACGATGCGAATGTACGTAAGGCGAAATCTAGAAGCGGATACGGGAGACAAATCAACCATGATCCTGTTTGTCGATCATCGAACTGAATTGAATCCAATGGTGGATCTCTTCTGGTACTTCGATGATACCTATGCCACTGGATACATGACAGGGTATTAGCCAATCTTCGCTCCCAATAAAATGACGGAGGTAGCGCACATTCAATGAACCGTTTGTTTCAGCAGTGTTAGATGTGATCCTCGTTGCCTTAATGTGACTGAAAGGCTTCTTCTCACGACGAGAAAGTGAAAATCTCATTGGAATGAGAACACGCCAAATTGAAACAAAGAACAAAAAGCACACGACAACACATGCAGATCCAGGCACCAGCGGAAGAGAACAAAGAGAGCGGAGAACACATGGTAGATGATGGACACAAGGCAGTGGTGGAAGAGCTCGCTCAATCACTCAACGACAGTTCTGTGACTGTGACATACTCCCATGAGATAACAGATATACTCTATTCAAAGAGTGAGTCGAGCCCCTGTAATGATTCTGATCGAGATAGATCTACCCATCCATCTTCTGGGGCTACTTCGTTTTCGAACCAAAAATCTGAGACTGAAGGGTCTGATTCTCGTAGAGATGCTCGCCATTTCCTTCCGCGATATGATCTTCGATTACATGCGTGAGAAGCCACAGGACTTTGTAGATTTCATCCTGAAAAGACTCAAGTGAGTTTGTTTTGAATTGTATTGTACACACGATGATTGATCGTCTTGCAGTCTCTACTTGTGTTTAGACAGCGAATCAGAAGCGTTCTATAATGGTGATCTCTCGGCACAGATCAACACCATCTTCCATCTATCGGAATACCAAGAGGTGAAACTGCCCCTCTGTTCGTACGACAGTGCTGACGAGAGAAGGAACTGGCTTCTTCAGATCTCTCCTCTCCTCTATACAAAAAAGTCAACGCCGCAATGCTCTTCCAGGTGAGTTTAGCTGTTCTGATCGAGAGTGACATCTTTCAGCTGATGCGCAGTATCACTGTACATGCCCTCATCGAGTTCACCACACAGGTAAGCAGTCTCGTCATGTTTGTTCGTCATCGACAACCGCATTGTCCACAAACATCACCTTCCATCACACCTCATCTCACATCGTGTCTCCAGGCTAGGTCCAAAATGACAACTGCCTTCTCATCTGCAGATTCGCTGAAGAGATCTAATCTCAGATCCTCCTTCCTGAACGAAAGTGCATCGCGTGAACCTCTCATGCAAGATAAGTCACAACCCACCACCTTACTCCTCCACGACATCGAGGTCAGTCTTTATCCTCTTTCGATCTCTGATAGAGTTTAGCTGTCTACGATCCACGCGCTGATCAAGAGATTTGATTTGGACGTGAACGAGACACAGTTGGACAAGATGCATCACTATTCGAAACGTAAACAGAGTGGTGAGCCTCACACGACAGAATAAAATAGATTAAAAGGGAGTGCAGGATCACAGGGAACGATAGAAGCACCCAAGATGGAGCAGAAGAAGAGAGAAGAGAGAGACAGCCCTCCTCCCATAGAAAGGAGATCCAGCCACACCGAAAAGATTGACGAGGAAGAGTGGGTGGTCATCGACGATCATCAGCCACCACCGAGAGAGACCATGAGTGAGAGAGAGTTCAAGTCAACATCCTCACAATCGTACAGCGGAGGATTTGAAGCTCTTTAAGAAGAAGATGGCGGTGGGAATGTCTAAGCTGAGGACCTCGTTCATCTCTCTCCTAGAGAACGACAAGAAATAGGCGCAGTGTGCGTTTGAAGCTTCTCCTATAATAGATGTGCATACTGAACCATGTGATATTCATATCAAGAGGGCTAGGGCCTGAAGTGGGATTCGTGATGAGTAGGAAGAGGTGTCCCTGTCAGAAAGTTTCGGAGCATTCTCCAAGTCCCATTGTGGACATTCTGAATCCGGGCACAAACTGCAGTGATCGCCACACAGATTGTGGACAATACCTCTTCAATCCTCCCGTGTCTATATACATCTATCACCTGGGCTGACCTTCCACGGAAGGTGAGAGTTCATAATTAGGACAGGGTCTCCTTGATCCAATCAAGAGCTTCGTAGAGGCCTTCACCGGTGTTGGCGCAGGTGCTCTGGATGTACCACTTGCGGTTTCTGATGTTCATCAGACCCAACCCGTCGGCGACCTCTGTAGAAGTCATGGCACCCGGAAGATCCGATTTATTGGCTAAGACGACCATACAGACGTCTTTCATCTGAACGTCGATCAGCTAATTAGACGAAAACGGCGCAGCACCACCTCGGCATCCTCCAGGATCTTCTGCAGTTCCTCTCTCGCCTTTGGAAGTCTCTCTCTGTCCGTCGAGTCGATGACATAGAATAGACCGGATGTTTTCTGAAAGTACTCCCTCCATAGATAAATGATCTTATCTTGACCTCCTACATCCCACAGAGTCAGATTCAAGTTGCGGTATTGGTGACTTTCAGAACGTGATGCGTCATCTCCGATGAGATCACCTGAATGGTATCCACATTGAATCCTATGGTGGGAATGGTCCTTACTACTTTGCCGAGTTTGAGTCTGTACAGGATGGTCGTTTTACCAGCGTTGCATAGGCCCAATAAGAGCATTCTGCATTGTATAGAAGACTGAAATAGAGATAGAAGAGCGCCCATGTTGAGGATCTGTGTCTGCGTGTGTGAAGAGAATATATATCCAAATGGAAGTTTGGTTCAAAATTAAGTTTGGGCCGTAATTTGGGCCGCTTCATCAAAAACGTCGAATTCAATTCAGGCGTCGAATTCCTTATTTGAAAGATAGTGAGTCACCCGCATTGATGGTCATTTTTCTAGGTCAAGAGATCGTCTCATGAGGTGATATTGACGCGAGAGATACAATAGCTGAGATTATCGCTCATACAAATCTCAGGCTGTGTAGTTCTAAACCACGACAGTAAACCACTCGGCATTCACACAAAGACTTCTCTCAACGGGTACAACATTAAAATTGAGAATAAATGTGCGGATAAGTGTAAGTTCGGACATCTCCGCATCGGTGGAGTGGGAGCCACCTACTTCTTTAACCATGTCCTTCCTCCGCCGGAATAGTCACAAGAAGATAAAAGATAAGACGAAAACCTCACCATCCCCCTCACCACAGTTGGGATCTCCATCTCCAAACAGTCCACGCTCCGCGAGTCCAATCACACCAAGATCACCCCTCACTGATGAGTATTCGGATGAGATGCAGAGGAATGGAAGAGGAAATGAAACCCGGACACACAGTTTCGACTCTGGGAGAGATTCCTACGATGTGAGCTTCCATCTTTCGACGCGTGCATCTGCTTGAAAGATTGACGCGGATGTACAGCATGTGAGTGGCAAAGATTATTATCATGGAAATGGAGATCACGATGAACACAAAACGAAGGGAATGAACGTTCAGGTGATTCGAATCATCGGATGCTTCCATCCACCCCATCTCACCCGCTCAGATGAGCGAGCTCGAAGTTCAGTTCTTGTTACCCAACGGTCAAGTTCTGATGATCTCTTGTTCCATCGAAGACACTGTGCAAGGCATCATGGGGATGGTCCACGAGGAGGCCTCACGTCTCAAGGACATCCATGTGTCCAAACACAACCTGAAACCGATCGAGAATTATGTCAGTAAGATGCCAGGTAATCATGGTATCATCACCGACGAGTCCGTGACCATGTGAGTCATCTTCACATCCCCGCTCACGCCCGCTCACGCTTCACAGCGGCTCCCTCCCCTACATCCAGGCCTGTCGTAACTCTTCGACGACACCGCGCATCAACCTGCAGGAGAAGAACGCAGTCCTCAGCAAGAAAGACAAACACATCAACGTGGAGATCGGCTCCCTCGTAGGCACCCCCCTCTGCTGGACCCAACCGGGCTCAGAGATCGATCAGTTCAGGAAGAGCATGCTGTACGTCAGGTACCAGGAGCACATCAAGAGGGCCGGAGGTGGTCCCGCCATCACTCGCAGCAGCGTTAAGAAGGGAATCGTCGGTGGTGAGACTAAGGTCATGGTCAAACTGCTCTTACCTCTACTCGAATCTGCCGTAGAGAAGACGGTCATCGCCAACGGTGAGTCACAGACGTGCATCACAACGGTAGTGACACCACCAGATCCACCGGGAGAGAGTTGCAATCAGTTCATAGAGAGGATGGCGGCTAAATATTACAAGAACACGACCACCCCCAACGGCTTCACTCTCAAGATCTCCGGCATCGCAGAGTTTATCGATGGAGAAGACAAGTTGGTGGAGACGGATTACTTTCAAGAGATCTTGTCTTGCACGACGAAGAAGATGCCCCAGTTGTCACTCGTAGCGAAAGAAGAGACGACGGAGGAAGAGAGTTTCCCTGAAGAACAGGTGAGGTGTAAGAGTCAGAGTCACATCGTGACGTGGACAGTACATCGTCGATGCCACGATCTCATACGAGCACAACGAGATCGCATCTTCCAATATTCCATGGGACAAGATGACCTGCCTCTCTGTCTGGGAGATCTCCACACCGTTTCGGTTCAGGGTGTTGGGTGTGGAGAATGTGAAAAAGTTCAACGAGTATGATGGGAGGCACATGTACGTCACCGCCGAGGTGTACCACGGAGGAGAATCGATCGATCAGTTGATGACGTCATCCACCCACTGCTGCGTCAATCCGAGGTGGGAGGATTGGTTGTCGACGTCGACGCAACTGTGCAATATTCCGAGGGTGAGAGGAGAGGGGTTTCGAAATTTGAATCGTAACGGCAGGCGGCGAGGGTTTGCTTCACTCTGTACTGTGGACAGGGAGACGAACAGAACCCCGCCAAGGATAAGCCGGCCGGTTGGGTGGCTTACAATTTGTTCGACTACAAGCACGAGTTACGCACCGGGGTACTCACTCTGTCCATGTGGCAGGATGACAAGGCCAATCCCATAGGTGAGATTTTACTGAAATCTCTGTTCTGACAGATCCAACAGGTACATGTGTGGGTAACACGGCCAGCGATTCTCCCACGTTGTACATCGAAGTAGCTTCGTATCAATTACCCGTAGTTTTTCCGACGCTCTACTCGATCGATCCTTCACGATTTCGAACCGATTCAGGTGATGACGTCATCACACGTCGTAGATCACGTAATTCTTCCCAGACATGAAGCAACACGAGATGGAAGATGCGGTCAAGCGACAGACCATCCAGACTTTCTACGGCGCAGATATTCCCGCCAAAATCGAAGCCATCACCAGCCGTGACCCTCTGTCTCAATTGAGCGAGGAAGATAAGAATCTCCTCTGGGCAGAACGAGAGTACTGCAGAACCAATCACACCAAGGTGAGACGTCCTTCTGTGTCGTAGGGACATACACTGTGATTCGAGTTGACGAACGTAGGCCCTTCCCAAGCTGTTGAGATCGGTGGCGTATAACAATCGATTCTCGGTACACATCACCCATCAGTGAGTTTGAAAGGTGAAATGAACTGATGGATGTGTAGATTACTGGAGCGATGGGACAAGCTGAGCGCCGAGGACGGATTAGAACTGCTGGATTCTAACTATGGAGATTCCAAAGTCAGACAGTTTGCCGTGGAATGTCTCGAACAATTTACCGACGAACAGCTGGCCACTTACCTTCTACAACTCGTCCAAGTGTGTATCCACCTCCTTCATCTCTCTCTACATCTCTCTCTACATCTCTCTCTACATCTGCCGATGGATGTCTCATGTGACGACAGGTATTGAAATACGAACCATACCACGATTCTGCCCTGTGTAGATTCCTCTTGAGAAGAGCTCTCAGTGGAAGAGGTATCATCGGTCACTCTCTCTTCTGGTACCTGAAGGTGACCCTCTACAACGAGCCAAGAAAACTCAATGAAAACAGTCGGAGATGCACCAGGCGGAGATTTCGGAGAGATACGGACTGTTACTGGAAGCCTACTTGCGTGGTTGTGGTGCTCACCGTGCCGAATTGGGCAGACAGGTGAGAGAGTGATCGATGGGAGCTATCGACTAAAGGTGTGTGAAGGTTCAGATATTGAATCGATTGGTCAAGACGGCGAACCACATCAAGACAGTGAAAGACCCCTCGGACAGATTGAAGGTTGTCATCCTTCCACATCCATCACCATCAATTCATCACCGTCGTAGATTGTGATTGTAGCTGACGAGAGTAGGTATTACAGCAACAATTGGAAGCACAGAGACAATTCCCCAAGTTGAAGCTACCCTTGAACCCAATGATCGAAGTCTCTGGGATTGTAGTACAAAAGTGTAAATTTATGGATTCCAAAAAGGTGACTATCTTCATCTCATTCATTTCATTCATCTCACTTGACTTGTCTCGTTTCACTCTTTTCGATGTCCTCAATGGATGATCAGTTACCCCTGTGGTTGGTGTTCAACAATGCGGATGCTCGCAGTGCCAACCAGTACGTCATCCTCAAATCGGGTGACGATCTACGTCAGGACATGCTCACCCTTCAGATGATCCGTCTCATGGACAGAGTGAGTCTCTCCGTCATCACATCATCACATCATCACATCACTTCATCTCACATGATCTCACGCACGAGACAGTTGTGGAAGTGTGACAACTTGGACTTGCGTCTGAACCCATACGGGTGCATATCCACCGGTTTCGATCAAGGAATGATCGAGATCGTTCTCAACTCGGACACCGTGGCCAACATCACCAAGGTAACCTGCGTCAAACTCTCCATTCTAACGTCTCTTCAGAAATACGGAGGTGCCACCGCTGCCTTCAGGGTGACACCCATCGCAGATTGGCTGCAGAAGCAGAACGGAGGGGCAGACAGCGAGCAGTATGCTCTGGCCGTGGATAACTTTGTCCACTCCTGCGCCGGATACTGTGTGGCCACTTATGTGTTGGGCATCGGTGATCGACACAATGACAATGTGATGATCACCAAGGAGGGAAAACTCTTCCACATCGACTTTGGACACTTTCTGGGTGACTCATCGTTCCTTCTCAACGCATCATCTTCTCATGATCTGAGATGATCTCCAGGTAATTATAAGAAGAAGTTTGGTTTCAAGCGAGAGAGAGCGCCTTTCGTCTTCACGCCCGATTTCGCTTACGTCATGGGTGGAAAAGACTCGAAAGATTTCAACCGCTTCGTAGATCTCTGCTGTGACGCTTACAACATCCTCAGACGCCATTCTCACCTCTTCATCAACCTCTTCGCCATGGTGAGATGCACCTCATGCATGCAGTTCTGACCGATCTCGACAGATGTTGTCCACGGGTATTCCAGAGTTGAAATCAGCGGAAGACATCGAATACTTGCGTGATGCCTTCTCATTAGGCCAGACGGAGGAAGATGCAAGAGAGAAGTTTATCGAGCTGATCTACGAGAGTCTGGGCACGAAAACGACGCAGTTGAATAACGCCATTCACATCTGGGCGCATTAAACAAACGTCACTGTTGATCTCTTTTTTATCACTTTTCCATTTTACAAATGGTACAGACAATTTAGTTGGTCGTCTCCTTCTTGTTGGCCTCAAACTCCTACAAAGAATGTCAATTCAAATTCTAAGAAGACGATGGGTGACTCACGTGCTGGGGCTTGAGCTTGCCGAATCCCTCAGAGTAGTTGCCCTTCGACGCAAACAGCTGCTTGAAGTGGGGCTTGCAGTAGAAGACTCCGTCCATGGAGGCGTAGTTGCCGAGCTTGAGAGTGTTGTTGCAGTGGGTGCAACGCAGGCAGGTCTTGTGGAAGGTCTCTCCCTCCACCTTGAGCTCCTCCATGGTGTAGACGGTCTTCCCGCACACCTTGCACTTGTTGCCTCCTGCCTTCACGGTGGTACCTCCAGAAGTGGCTGAGGGTGACTTGACCAGAGTAGACTGTCACGGATTAGAACATGATGATGGGAATGAGATGAGTCATTACCTTGGCGGGTGCTGATGTGGAAGGGCTGGCGACTTCCTTGGGCTCCTCCTTCTTTGGCTCCTCCTTCTTTGGCTCCTCCTTCTTTGGCTCCTCCTTCTTTGGCTCCTCCTTGTGCTCTTCTTTGTGCTCCTCGTGGTGCTCCTTGTGCTCCTCGTGATGCTCTTCCTTGTGCTCGTGTTCTTCCGTCTTGGACTCGGTCTTCTCATGCGCCTCGTGCTCCTCCTTGGCGGGGGTCTCACTGTGCTCATGTCCGTCTCCGTTGTCTGATTTCGTCTCTCCTTCTTTAGGGATGGATGAGGTATCTGGGGAAGATACGACTGGCTTTGTGGATTGTTCGATGGAAGACTGGTGCTTCTTCAACAGATCGGAGACAGAGGTGCTGCTGCGTGGGATCTCTTCCTTCTCGGCAGAAGCAGAGGCGGAAGATGGCTCGGCAGCGGGGGCGGGCTTAGGTTGAGGCTTGGGCTGCTCAGCGGGGGTCTCACGAACGATACCTGTGGTCTGTTAGGAGATGTGAGTTGACAGTTGCATTTGACACCTTTTGAGGCCTCGAACTCCTATGAAGAGGTCAATGGTCGCTCTCGTAGACGCTGACGACTCACGTGCTGGGGCTTGAGCTTGCCGAATCCCTCAGAGTAGTTGCCCTTCGACGCAAACAGCTGCTTGAAGTGGGGCTTGCAGTAGAAGACTCCGTCCATGGAGGCATAGCTGCCTAACTTGAGGATGTTGTTACAGTGAGTGCAACGGAAGCAACTCTTGTGAAAGACCTTGCCATCGGCTGAGAGCTTCTCCGAGACATATCTGTAGAGTATGAGATCCGAGCTGACGGATGTCGCCCTTATACTCACACAGTCTTGCCACAGGTAATACAGTGCTCCTTCTCAACGTTCATGTCTGACTCTCTCTTCTTTGCTGCCGCAGAATATGAGCGCACAACGATCGGTAATGTCATTCTACAACGCTGAAGGTGTCAAACAGCTCCCCACACATTTCAAAGTCTCTTCTTCTATCGCAGCACCTATATCAACTCTCGTCGACAGCTTCCACCTTTATTCATCAAATCAGAAATCCACCCATCTTGTCGTTTTTCGTTTCGTGGGAGATGTGATCTTACGATTCGATGAGATCGGCTGAGCGAGAAGAGGGAACGACATGCTTCCTAAGGATACCACTGCTGGCATAGTCGACCTTCTTTCTATCCAAGATGATGACGCTGTCAACACATTGAGCTGATCGCATTCGACCGATTCGACTCTACCTCGAATTCTTCATCGTGAACTTTGCAAACTCTTCCTTGTTACCATCCACCAACTTGACCAAATGCTTGAGGTTCTCCACTTCCACCCCGTTGAAAGTCTTGACCTGTATCTCCCTTCAGACTTCGTATAGCTACGATGCATTCCATCACCTCTTGATTCGTCATGTGATTGTAACCGAAATTGATCTGATCGACCAAGATGTGAGACAGAACGACGACCTGGTGCAGTGAGAAGAGGTGAACGTCTGAGATGTCACCTCATGCTGTGGTCCCTTGATCTCTCCGTGCAGAGCTCTATAGCACAGTCTCCTCGGGCTCGTGTTGAACCAGTCGTCTCCGTACTCATGGAGGTAGGGTTGTGTCAATCGGATGAAAACGAGTCCTCCATAGACGAAGTAACTATCATTCCTTCACCTCTCAAGTAATATGCACTTTATGATGTACGATGGTATGTGATTGGCGATTGATGATGTGATGTGATTGGCGGTTGATGATGTGACTGGATGTGATTGATGATTGATGATGTGATGCTAATTGGATGAAACGATATCACTTACGATGGTCGTGTGTCGTGAATGTGAACCGGCACGAGATGTTTCCTCGGCATGATGATCGCCTCGACCGTCATCTCCTTGCCTTCCCTAAGAATATCCAACCGACACGTGTCCCCGATGTGCTTCGACATCAAATGATACTCGAACGTGATCCTCTCTCCTCTGTGTCTGAACTGAATCGTCGCGTCGTTGGCCACCTTCACTCCATCGATAGACAGGACCACGTCTCCATCTTTGATCCTCTCTCTGTTCTCCGTGCAAGCTTTCGACACGCTGGTCACCATCACGCCGGTCTACAACGCGTCAGGTTGGATCGAATGAAGAGGAATATCACCTGGTTGTGTTTCATTCCTAGGTACTTTCTTATGGCTGGATTCTCCAGGGGCTGACACAAGAGACCGAACGATCCGAAGCCAGACACACCAGCCCTGTGGGTGTCCTCTAAGAAGTGATCGACAATGCTGTGGGGGATGATGAACCCGATGTTCTCTCCAGACGGCATGGACTGAAAGGCGATGCCCACGACCTGATTCGTACATCAATCTTTCTCTTTCATCTTCTTCTTCACCTTTCCGTTCTTCAGGACTGGACCACCAGAATTGCCAGAGTTGATGGCAGCATCGATTTGTACGGATAACAGTTGGGTGGCTCCGTGTACGTATGGTTGGAGTTCGATGCGTGATACGACGCCTGTCTTCACGTGAGTAGGGGTGATGTGTGAGTTTTCGGTGGGATTTTGTGACGAATGGGTCACCTTGGGTGACGGAGATGTTGTCACCGCCGGTGGGGAAGCCGATGACGTTGACCATCTCTTGCAGTTCCTGTTCGTCTTAGATCCGTGCGAGTGCGTCGTCATGAAGAAGAAGAAGTGGATGATGAAGAAGAAGAAGTGGATGATGATGATGAAGATGAAGATGATGGATGAAGATGATGAAGGCGATCATCGGTAGATGAGAGCACACCGGAAGGGTCCCAAATTCGAGAGGTTTGATTCCATCCCAAAATGCAGAGTCTTCAACATCCAACATGGCCTGCTGGGTGTCAGCCCGTTCATTGCTGCACATCCGTTCGGACTCACGATGTCACAATCGTGGCCCACCGCTACGATGTTGCAGATGTACCTCCGACTGTCATTTCCAAATTTCCTCACTGTAACGAAGGTCTGATCTGCAACAACCTGAGAGACATCATGAGAACGAGAAAGTACTTCATTATCATCGAAGAGATGGATCCATGTAATGGATGTGAATGGATGCACACTCACGTGGGCGTTGGTGAGAATACGGAGTTTTCCGCCTTTGTCTCTGATGACGAAGCCTGAGCCGGTGGAATCTCTCGAAGCTTTCATCTGCCACTGGGGGAGATCAATCACGTGACGATTGGAAGATCTGATGGACTCACGGGAAGAAAATGATTGGGTTGTGTGATCGTCGCAAAGACTTTCACGATGGCATCCAGTTTGGGTCCTGATGCAACAAGATCAGATTCCATGTCACAGAGTATAAAGCGTCTCTCTTTCAAAATAATGTCTATGTGAGAGGTCACGAATAAATACCTTCGAATGCCTTTGGAGGTGCGGCCTCTACATCGATGTGGGGTCCGGCGATTGTCGGTTCACTTTCAGGCACTTTAGTAGCTGTACTATGCCATCGAATGGGAAATAACAGTGGGCGTGTCACAGTGCTTCTCGTTTTAACAGATGTACACCGGGCGATGTCTCTAGCACCAGTTCGTGTGATGTTATTTGGACATAGAGACACAGCGCGTGGTGCTCTCAGAAGGCCCGTGACGTGTGTTGTGATGCGAAGCATTTGTGATAATCGATGCTGAGATCACATCGCGATACAAATCTTCTCATTCCATTGAAATCAAATCAATTTTGTGGCAAGACACACAAACCGTGTTTAGAAGATGGGACTCTCTCCACAGAAGGTAGACTTCGACTCAGTGTGGAAGTCGTTGTCCATAGCGATTGAAGGAGTGCTACACCTCCAGCCCACCAATGCTATGCCTTTGATTCAGTAAGCGATCACTGTGTTAAAGTATCTGACGTAATCAAACAGATCGATATATAGAGTGTGCACTTCTTCTATTCCATGTAACGAGCCTCTATATGGCCGTATGAAGGAGCTGCTAGAAAATCATGTTCTTCGTTTGTATGAAGAACTCGAGAACCATCAAGTAATAGACCCTTTTTCCTCTTAGTTCTAATCGCCATCGCGCAGGGTCAGATTCTAACTCCATATCTCAAACACTGGCAAGATTTTTCGCTCTCGGCCGAAGTTTTGAACAGAATATTCGGTTATATGGTGAACTACTCCTTCGAATCACTTCTCCTTCTGACGTCATTCGTCTGATCATATCGTGACACCATCTGTAGAATGCAAACTGGATCAAGAGAAAAATCGACACCAGCAAGAGAACCAACATCCACACGGCAAATGGAACAACAGATGTCTATGAGATCGGCACCGTGAGCCCACCCAATCAACATGACCTCTTAACCTCCTACAGCTTGCTCTCATCACGTGGAGGGACAAATTGTTCCACAAGATCAAAGGTCGTGTCATGCGATGTGTGTTGGACGCCGTGACCCGCGATCGAGACGGAGATCAGGTGAGACACCACCTTTTAAACTTTCTTCTCCGTGCTCATCTTCCATCAGATCAATGTCTCTGAAGTCACCGGAGTGATGAATAGTTATGGTGAGATGTGTCACCCACACTCATTTTGTTCTGAATAACAAACAGTGAAACTGGGAAGTCTCAACAAGAGCAAGCCGGCGCAGTTGTACAAAGACGATTACGAAACGCCATTCATCAAAGAGACGGGAGACTATTACGCGTCAGAGTCTTCCATATTCATCATGCAGAATGGTGTATCCGCTTTCATGGCCAGAGTATGTACTCATCTGATTATCCTCATAGTCTGTGTATGATGGATGATACAGACGATCATCATATACTCACAAAATAAACATGTTCTATCCATACATCACGAGATTGATCGAAAACGCAGGTGGAGAACAGACTCGAAGAAGAGAAGAACAGAGGAAAGGTCTTCATGTTCAGCAGCTCGGCCGATCAGGTGCATGACCATCACCATCACATCACCTTCTCACCACCCAACAGTTGAAGAGAGAATGTGAGCTCAAGATGATCGAAGCCCACAAGGAACGTATCCAGGGAGAGTGCTCCAACTATCTCAAGGAAGAGAAGATACAAGACCTGGGCAGAATGTATCGTCTGTTCTCTCGAATCGAGAATGGCATCAGGCCCATGCTGGAGGTACGTATCTCACCTCTCCCGTGATGATTGAAGCCATTTGTATCGATGATGTCAACAGGTGCTGCAGAGTTACATCGCTTCGGTCGGTTTCGATTACGTCAAACGCATTCCAGAGAAGGAGAGCAAAGAACCAAAGGTCTACGTAGAAACTCTCCTCACCGTTCACAACCAATTCAGCGATTGAGTAAATCCTCCAAATCACCCGAGTTCCTGGCCAAATACTGTGACATCCTTTTGAAGAAGAGCAACAAGAACCTCGAAGAGAGCGAATTGGACGAAAAGTTGAATCAGATCGTGAGTCGGGGAAGGGTGATGACGTCGTCTGACGTCACGCAGATCGTCATCTTTCGCTACGTGGACGACAAGGACGTCTTTCAGAAGTTTTACACGCTCATGCTGGCCCGTAGACTCATTCAGGGTACATCGGTGTCAGACGATGCCGAATCACAGATGATCAGTCGATTGAAGGTGAATCACATCGATCTACAACGGTCACGTGACCGAAGAACAGCAAGCTTGTGGTTACGAATACACGAGTAAATTGCAGAGAATGTTCACGGACATGTCTCTCAGTACCGATCTGAACGACAAGTTTCACGAATACGTTCAGAACAGGAAGCTGGAGATGGATCGCGTAGATTTCAACATCCAGGTGGGTTTTAAGGTTTATCGAGACGCTCACCCCCGACAGGTACTGACCGCCGGCTCGTGGCCCATGCAGACCCAATCCACCAATTTCAACGTACCACAAGAGCTGGAGAAATGCATCCAACACTTTCAGAACTATTACATGGAACAGCATCAGGGAAGGAAATTGGCCTGGCTTCACCATCTATCGAAGGGAGATATTCGTACCTGCACGATGAAGAAGAAATACGAATTTCAGGTGAGAGAGAGAAGAGTGGAGAGGCTGAACGGTGTAGGTCACGAGTTTTCAGATGGCCATCTTGCTGTTGTTCAACACGTGCGAGGGAGAGACCATTCGATTTGAATCGATGACGACACTCACTGGACTGAAGGACACCGAAGTCAAGAGGGCAGTGGAGGTGATCACGTCTCATCGTCTTCACCATCATGACACGTCATGCTGAAACGAAGACAGTCTCTAGTGGAAGCCAAAGTGTTGCTCTCCAGCGAAGAGAAAGATACACCCAGCTACTCCGTCAACGAAGAGTACAGCAGGTGAAGAATCATCTTTTCATCACCCGACTCACCCCACGCAGCAAACGCCTCAAAGTCAAGCTGGCCGGAGTCCTCCAGAAAGAGACGAAGCAAGAGAACGACACGACACACAAGGGAGTCGAAGACGATAGGAGGCTGTACCTGCAGGCGGCCATCGTGAGGGTCATGAAGGCCAGGAAATCTTCTACGCACAACTCCCTCGTGCAAGACGTCATCGTTCAGGCTAAGAATCGATTTCAACCGAGCGTTCAGATGATCAAAAAGTGTATAGAACATCTGATCGAGAAGGAATACCTGGAGAGAGTGGAGGGGGAGACCGACAAGTACAATTACGTCGCTTGAATATACCTTTTTTCAACTCTTTTCCTTCTCTTATCTCGCTTGAAACAGTACACTCAATTTTAAGTTTGTCTGGGAAAAGAAAGTAGCGCATTTTTGTGTTGGTCTTTATCGATTCTGTGTTCTTATCTGTGGTGAGCAGTCATCTCCACGTTGTTGGGATTGACTTTCGATCGGCTGAGCTTCTTGTGACGGACTACCAAGGCGATAATCACGGCCGCGATGACCGCAACTCCAGCGATGACTCCGATGGCGATTCCAGCCTTGGCTCCCGCACTCAATCCAGAGTTGGATGACGAGTTCTGACCTGCATCTGGGGATGTAGAGACAGTGCTGGCGGTGCTGGATGTAGTAGCGGTGGAAGCTCCTCCGTTCTGAACGGCAAACTCGGTCAAGTGTGTGGTGGTACAGGTGGCCGAGCTGCCGGTGTGGGAGTAGGTCACGGTGGAGTCGGACTCCCAGGATTGAGTGTGGTTGGAACGATAAGCACAGAAGAACTGTCCGGCGACGGCACTATCGGTGGCAGACAGTGGGAACTTGATGGCTACGGTGGCTCCTGCGGCCAAGCTGGCTCCGGTGATGGTGACGACGGAAGAGTTTCCGTTCCTGATGGATGAACCAGACGGAGAGGGAGAAGAAGTGTCGAACGGCAGAGACATGAGGACCAACTGAGAGCAACCGGTCAGAGCTGCAGTGGAGAACTGGATCTGCTGGCCACCGAGGGAGTAGCTGGCGGGCAGAGTCTTGCTGGAAACGTAATCGACGGTCAGAGAGACGTTGGATTGAGCTCCGATGTAGCTGGGCAGAGGAGATCCAGTATCACAGAAGCGGTTCTGGAAGAGGGCGGAGGTGGCAGCGTTGACGACGTCGTAGACGGAGCTGGAGCTTCCACCTGCAGTCTGTACGTTGCTGAGGGTGAGCTCTATGACCTGCATGACGGAGGCAAGGGTATCCGCGGTGACGACATCGGTCTTGGGCAGGGCCAAGTTGTTGAGGATGTTCTGAACGGCGTTGCTGAGAGAGGCAGACACGGTGACATCGGCTCTCTTGGCGGAGCTGCGAACGGATGTGGAGGCAGAGAGGGACGCAACGTCTCCCATGTTACTCAGAGTGGAAGAGGCGATGGAGTAAGAGATCGGGTTGGATGGGCTCAGGTTGCGAGTGAAGGCGTCGATACTGCCGGCGAGGTTGTTCAACAGCTGAGTCGTCTCGCTACTGTTGCTGGACGATCCAGACTGGAAGCGGATCAGTCATGTTTCTATTTGAAAGATAAAGTAGCTCACCTTGATGATGCTGAGGACGGCAGACTGGCTTCCGGTGGCGGTTGCGGCGTCCGTGCTGACTAAACCGGCGGAGACAAAGCTGACGGCCTGGGTGGTGGTCAAGCCGAGGTCGGGCTGAACCGTGAAAGTCTGGTTGACGGTAGTGGAAGTTCCGTAGATATCTGTGGCCGTGACGAAGAAGGTGAACTCGTTGCCACCGGTGCTGGAGAAGATTCTACCGGCGGTGCTGCCAGAGACGAGAACCCAAGGGTTGACCTTCTGAGCTGATAGAAAATCAGAACCAGCGAGAGTATAGTACGATCGAATATTCTACCTGAATCGTCGGTGGTGAGGTAAGAGAAAGTGAACTCAAGACTGCAGAGAGTGGGTGAGATCCATCCCGTGCTGTTCAAGTTGAAGAGCGTCGAGCCCTGCAGACCGTCGCTGAGCAGAGGGTAAAAGTTGAACAAGGTGGCTGCGTTCGTGGGGGGAACGGGAGGACAGACCGTGGACATCTTGAAGCTCGTGATACCGTAGGCGTTCGATGTACTGGCCGAAACAGACAGAGTGTAATTGGCACAGACTTGCAACGAGTTGGCTGGAATGAAGAGAACATCCTGTGTGGTGGGGAAGGCGACCAATGGAGCGGGAGTGATGGTCCACTGTGTGGAGTAGGACTGTCCGCCGACCGTGGTGATGTTGTTGTCGATGCGAATGAACTTGTTGGCGGGCTGGAAACCGACTGGGAGTGTGACATCGATGGAAGGGGGGATATTGGAGGTCACGGTGACGGTCACGTTAGTGACGATGGAGGGGTAAGAGGCCAAGTTGAGTTGGAAGGTGTAGATACTGACGTTGAGAAAGGGGACAGGTAGGGCCCAAACTAAGCCCGGGAAGGACAGAACGGAAGTCGTAGCGTCTGTGGCCGACAGGAGGCTCCAGGATCCAACCAGGGCTGATTTAGAATCGTAATTAACCGATTGGGAGGCATCCAGGGTCAAAGGTTGTCCATAGCCCACAGTAAATTGAGTGCCGGGGGTGATGATCATGGTGGGAGGCTGAGACACGACGGTGACGGTCATGGGAGCGGCTGAGATCGTCTGGCCCGCCCACGATACGCTGGCCCTGACAGTCCAAGTTCCTACGGTCATGGTGTAAGGAGCGACGGTGAAGGTGGCCTGGTTGCCGGTGGCGATCGGGAAGATGGAGGACAGAGTCCAGCTGTATGTCAGGGCTGTGGGGAGACATGCAGATCCAGCCAGGGAGAGAGAAAACACCGAAGCACCTGAGGCAGTGACGGACAGAGATCCCAAATTTCCTTCAGCAGGATCAGCGAGAAGACTTACGAAACAATGGACTCACCGCCGGAAGTCACCTGCAGAGAGGGCAGGGGGATGGAAAAGTTGTACGTCTGCGTCGCAGAGTATCCCATAAAGTTCGTGACCGATGCCGTGACTTGGTAGAAGCCAGATGGTAGACCAGCGGGAACGCTGAAAGTGTTGCCCGTGAAGGATGAGCCGATGACGGCACCAGACCAGATGACATTGGAAGGTCCGTTCTGGACGTTAGCCGTTAATACGGATGCAGTGCAGAGTCCGGGGGCCTGGTCGGGGCTGAGTGTCAGGCTGGGGTTGATGGGGTATATGGTCTGTACGATGGCTTGACCCAACACGGCCAATTGGTTCGCTGTGAGGCTCGCTGCGGGGAGGATGATAGAGCCAAGGAGGGAACCCGAGCTGGCGGGAAGCGTTGCGAACAGGTTGGTGCTCGAATTCCAAGAGCAGATGGATCCAGTGGGAAGACCGTTGACGTACTGAGAGCAGTTGACGGGGGATGGAGAGAACTGATCGATGGCCTGGTTGAATACGATGGTGAGGGAGCTGTAGCCGTTGTAATAGGTCGAGGTGATGGCACCTCTCGCAGTCACATTGACGTTGTAGACGAGAGTACCCCAGGGCAGTTTGGGGAAAGTTCCCACGATCTGGTATCTACCGGCGGTGGGGAAGCTGATGGACAGGACGTTACCGGCGGTGGGATTCACCGAGACGGAAGTGTTTGTTGTCTGGGACAGAACGTACATGGAGAATCCCAATTGAGAGATCGATCTGACGGTCACCGGAATCGAGTTACTGTCCACGAAAATGATCTGAGCGAAGGTGGTGGCGTTGGCGTATGTCGAGAGGGTGGGGCTGAAATACGAGAGGGCCAAGTTGGGTGGGTTGGCGACTACGGTGGAAGTCGAAGCGACGACGACGGAATTGTAGTACAAGTTGAGGGTGTACGTGCCGTTGATAGTGGGTCCGAATCCCTCTCCGGTGATGTTGGCCAGTCCCTTGTTACCAGGCAGACTGAGAGACAAGAGGCTGGGAGTCAAAGTACCGAAGAAAACATCGGACAGTGTGTAAGCGTAGCTGAACTGAGTGAGACCGAGGATGCGTTCGGTCTTATCGGTGAAGGAGACTGAACCGACTGGGGTCGCAGTGGGCACGCAGATGAAGGTGACGACGTGGGTGGTGTTGGAATACTTGAGGAAGAGGTTGTAAGAGGGGAAGGGAGTGTTGCCAGAGGCCGGAACTAACACCGTCACGAAAGAGTTTCCACTGAAGTTTCCGTTGAAGTTCTTCTGAGAGCCGTTAGAACTACCGGCGTAGTTGAGTGACCAAGTAGCGTTACTCAGAGATAGGGGGAAGTTGAACCTTTAGAAATTAGATGGATTGCATTTCTTAAAGCAGAGGCTCACTGTACGGAGGTGGGGGCACCGCTCACGCTGGTGGCGTTGACCGAGATGTACTGCTGCAGGTATGTGATGGAAGTGGCGGGAGGAGCTGAAGTGCTGGAAATGGAAGAACTGCTCGTGAGGTTGACAGAGCGAGTGGTCGTAGAGCTGATGTTGACGGGAGCGCTGGTAGAGCTGACATTCACGGGAGCACTGGTAGAGCTGACATTCACGGGAGCACTGGTAGAGCTAATGTTGACAGGAGCACTGGTAGAGCTAATGTTGACGGGAGCGCTGGTAGAGCTAATGTTGACAGGAGCGCTGGTAGAGCTGACATTGACGGGAGCACTGGTAGAGCTGATGTTGACGGGAGCGCTGGTAGAGCTGATGTTGACGGGAGCGCTGGTAGAGCTGACATTGATGGGAGCGCTGGTAGAGCTGACATTGATGGGAGCGCTGGTAGAGCTGATGTTGACGGGAGCGCTGGTGGAGCTGACGTTGACGGGGGCGCTGGTAGAGCTGACGTTGACGGGAGCGCTGGTCGAACTGATGGGAGCACTGGTAGAGCTGGTGTTGACAGGAGCACTGGTGGTATTGATGGGAGCACTAGTGGAGCTACTGGTGATGGTTCTAGTGGTGTTAGCAGCACTGGTGATCGGAGCAATAGTAGTGTTAGCAGCCGCGCTGGTGGTGGCAGGTGTGCTAGTAGTGTTGACAGCCACGCCAGTGGTGACAGGTGCACTGGTAGTGTTGGCAGCCGTGCTGATAGTGACAGGGGCGCTGGTGGTGTTGGCAGCTGCGCTAGTGGTGACAGGGGCGCTGGTAGAGTTGGCAGCCACGGTGTTGGTGACTGGGGCGACAGTGGTGTTGGCAGCTGCGCTGGTGGTAGGTGTGCTAGTAGTGTTGACAGCCGCGCCAGTGGTGACAGGTGCACTGGTAGAGTTGGCAGCCGTGCTGACAGTGACAGGTGCGCTGGTGGTGTTGGCAGCTGCGCTGGTGGTGACAGGTGCGCTGGTAGAGTTGGCAGCCACGGTGTTGGTGACTGGGGCGACAGTGGTGTTGGCAGCTGCGCTAGTGGTGACAGGTGCGCTAGTGGTGTTGGCAGCCGCGCTGGTGATCACAGCTGCGCTGGTGGTGTTGGCTGCGATGGTGGCCACAGCACTGGTGGAAGCAGCGGTGCTGGTGGTGTTGGTGGCGTCGGTTGGGGCGGCGCTCGTAATAGTAGCTCCTGAACTCGTGATATTAGCGGCTGTCGCAACCGTAATACCGGTTGTAGACTGAGAACTTGTGGTACTAGATGTACTGTGGGTACCGTTAGAACTGGTAACAGCTTGAGCAATGGTCGAGCTGGTTGTGGCGGTGGCTGTTGTATCAGTCACAGCAGCAGCGGTTGTGTTGGTTGTAGCAGCAGCGGTTGTACCGGTCACAGCAGCAGCAGTTGTGTTCGAGGTGGGAGCAGCCGAACTGGTTGTAGCAGTCGTACTGTTCGCCGCTGGAGCGGTTGTGCTAATCGTCACAGGAACGGTTGTGTTCGACAGAGCAGCAGTCGAATTCGCTGCGGCAGCAGTGGCTGTTGAAGAGGTAACAGTGCTAGCGGTACTATTTGCTGAATCCATCAGATCGGCATCATCCCTCCCGTATGGACTCACTCTGACCCATCACAGATGTGAACTGCATGGCGAACACCAACATCGCCAGAAAGGCGAGTGACTTGTAGGAGGCCATCCTCTATCGTCAGGTCAACCAACCTCTGATAAAGTTTTATGATTCTCACCTGATTCTCTCCTGCCCGCT
Organism: Planoprotostelium fungivorum; assembly: GCA_003024175.1. Lineage (NCBI taxonomy): Eukaryota > Evosea > Variosea > Cavosteliida > Cavosteliaceae > Planoprotostelium > Planoprotostelium fungivorum. The sequence goes on from MDYQ01000014.1 coordinate 47,407, forward strand.
TGAAAAATAGTGGACCTCAGTCGTGAATCTGTGATCCAAAATAGCAACGAAATCTGCCCCTTAGCGATGGGGTTCACAGAAAGACCCCCAAGTTCGCGCGAAATAAACGACTCGTGTGCCCGAACCCTTCGGGTAGGGCCGGCTGGTTCAAAACTACCCTTGAATATGAGATGGGAGGATGAGAGCACAGATATTTGGCCGATTCCTATCGTTTGGTCGTGGTTGCGGCCTGCATAGGGCATCGAAATGTGTTCCTAGTTACGATCCCGGCCGCTAATCTGGATTTTGAGAAACAATCGCGACGTCTCGGACGCTCCCAAGTTCGCAAACTCTCTTAAGGTGGGGATCAACACTGGAGCCTACGTTCGGCAGACGCAGCAGAGCTTCCAGCCTCGACTAATCGGTCTGTCTTGCAGATAGTTTCATGTATAAATGGCCCCGCCGATGAGTTTTGATCTCCCACCCCGAATTTGCTCACTCCTCGTCTCTATGCCTTACAGAAACACAAATCGGTCATAGTAGATAAAGGTGTCGGCTGATCATCGTGAGCTGTTCAGCTTAAACCAGAGGCTATGGACCCAGGGAATAACAGAGACATAGAGAGGTGATGCACTTGTTGGTTCTGATCAAGTTGCGCTTTGACAAGAAATAAAACTGCGTAGATGGACGATCTTTTCTTCTTTTTTGTGTAACTTCAACACATCACGTGACATGAGACGATTCATCACACCTTCACTGTATCGCACGCAAACGATACCCCGGCAACCACTCTTCAGATCATACTCAACTTCTCACAGCAAATGCTGGAAATGTGGGCATTCTTTTTCTTCTCCAATCACTTTGGAATGCAATTCGTGCAACGTCGTTCAACCTCTTGCGGATAAAGTCAACTTTTTCCAACTGTTTCAGAGGTGATGAGATGTCGGTTGATAATGTACCTGATGGGTATGCAGTCCGCAGACGTTCAATTTTGACGTGAAGAAGGCATCTGATACATTCAAAGACTTGCAGAGGAAGTATCATCCAGATCGATTCTCAAATCGCTCGAAAGAAGAACAGATCATCTCTAAAATGAGTTCGTCAACTATCAATAACGCCTATAACATATTGAAAGACCCTCAACAGAGGGCACGATACATGGTGACATCAATCATCAATCGAGCCATCTTTGACTGACATTGGTTTAGCTCGTGCTGAATGGCTCAGATTTTGACGAAGAGGCCACCATAGAAGATAACAACCTTCTGCTCGAGATCATGGAGAAGAGAGAGGCCATCGAGAGTGAAGCGGAAGAGGTGGGCGACATCATGCAATCTCCTCCTGAAACATCAGAGGTAGTGGAACAGATTGCGAGAGAGAACACGAGAGAGATAGAAGACTGTTTAGAGCGCATATCGAAAGGCTTCGAGTCCCATGACATCCAAAGAGTGAAAGAGCAAGTGGTCAAGCTGCAGTACTTGGCCAGAATCGACGAGGCGGCGCGGAAACGATTGAGAGAGAACGAATAGATGCGAGTTCGACAAAATTTTACATTCAAATGAGGTCCTCCGCCTGACCTGCGTAGAAGTTCTTCGACTTGCTCTTCATCTGTAGTTCCAAGTTGGCACCGAGAGAGTGTCGGTGGCTCTTGTCTCTCAAGTTCTTCTGGCTGTCCTCTCTTCAGATACTCTCTTCATCATCGTGACGATGATCATCATCACAGTCGTGCGATGGATGATTCATATCTTTGCTGCGATGGAATGGAATGTATGAAAGGTGTGATAAGATAGACTCACATGACTTCCACATGGGACGATGGATTTTCACTCTTTCGATCGGCAGAGAATCCGGCAGATTCCAATTGTTTTTGTAATACGCTCAGCGTGCCCGAAGATTGTGAATTCTTCGAAATAATCGATCTACAACGAGTCGGCTCTAAAATTCATTCGAAAGGGGTGCATGATGATCGTGATCGACATGATGATGATCGATCACCTGTTGAGCTCATCGATCGTCCTTGCTTGCATCTCCAATTTGTTTTTCAGACGCAAGATCTCATCCATCATATCTTCCCTCTCTTCTAGAACCTCTTGATGCTCTTGGTACAGTCTCGAATTCTCTCTCTGCGATTCCTCTACGTCATTTGACAGTGATCTCTGCTCGTCTTCCATTGCATCACAGTCTCCCTATTTTTTAATTATTCTTCTCGAAAGAGACAAAGAAATAATCTTTAGTTTGTTTAACGATTCCAAAGAAGAGATTTCACATTTGAATAAAATGAAAAGAGACGAAAGAAAGAAGTGTGATAGTAGAAAAGTATGTATATGCTCATGAGAGTAGATACCTGTAATGTCTGTATGGTGTCCGCCAGTGCCTTCACAATCATGTCTAACCTCTCATTCTCCTGCATCAACTCTGTGTTCTTCTTCTCTGACCCTTCCAATCTCTTCCTCAGATGATCACACTCTGAATCGCGCCCCACGTTCTGTGATTCCAGGGCCAAAATCATGTTCGTAGCCTCTGACATGTTCACTTCGTTGAATTCCATCTGCACCCAGCGGTACCTGCCCATTTCAGCCGATTTTACGAACGAGAGCGTCACTTTGAATTGGGAATGGCGACGTCACGCTTCATCTGGCGGTTGATGAGCTGCTTGACGATCATGCGGGTGTCGAATATCTCTGATTTGGGTCCTAAACCTGGACGGCGTGAGAAGGTGAAACGATCACATCGATGATGAGATCGTGATGAGATCATGATCGTGATGCGATGTGATCATGATTCTTTCGTGATGACATCGTGATCGTGATGCAATGATGATCCGATGATCGAATGAAGTCATCTGTCTCACCGTATTCCACGAACGCTGCGACGAGGTCAACACACGCACCATCCGAATCCACTCACGAATTTCACTCTCGAAGATGACATTCTTCATCCTCTCCTTGTCGTGTTGTATTCTCTTGATGACCTCAGACATCGAAGACTGATAGTCCGTCGCCAGGACAAACCTTTCTGGGTCGGAGATGTTGAATTTCTCGCAGATGCTCGCGATCAACTCGACGATGTGAGATCGATGAGACATGATGTCTTCTCACTTGACTCGGAGTCGAACTGATATCGATGAGGAAAGATTGTCCAGAGAGTCCTTTGAATTCAACCAGGGGAGGAAATTTGACACGAACTGCACACTCTCGCATGATGGTCGCTGTGACGTGATGATGAGTCGATGATGAGAGAAGACGAAGAGAGATCTCACTCTTTGGTCTCTCGATCTCTTGGACCGTGACTCTCAACTCCCAATTGGGGAAGATGATGCCGAAACCGTACGAAGACAGAGTGGAGCCGTTGTCCAATGCAAATCCTCGGAGTGTCGATAGATTCAAACGACTCGAGTCTACGATGTTCATCTTCTCGCTCACAATGTCCATCAACTGATATCACATCAGAACATCATCGGTCGACAGCCTCACGTGTCCTACGGTCTGATCCGGAGTAACTCGATACGTCTTTTTGAATCCTAAGATGACGGAGCTGCGAGTGGCGATCACTGTATCGACCGCGAAATGAAGAGAGAGGAGACCTGCTTCGAATCAATCACAAGGGAGAGGTTGAATCTTTCCACCAGAGGCAGCAGGTTTCAGAGTGTCTTTGAATTGATAGAAGATGGGGAAGACTTGCGGGTCTCCTTCCCATACATCGCGATCGGAGAGACCCTGCAAGCGACATCAGACGTTGGTAACATGTCGTAGCCGCTCACGTTTTCAGCGAAAGCGATCCACATGCTTGGGGCGGGAAGTATGAGCGATTTTGAGCTGATCATTCCCTGCAGACATTACTTTCCACTCTGACATCCGACAGATTCCTCCTCACCTCGTTCACCTCCCCATCTTCCTTTGTATTCTAGAATGAGTTAGCTGATGTTCATTAGGTAGTAATCGCTCACATTATAACTAAACTTTCGTCTCGCGTGTCTATCTCTCTTAGAGCTCATTCGGTCGAGATGATGTTGGGTTGGTTGAATGAAATGTCTTCCTCTAAATGACAGGAGGCTGACATTCAACAACAGTCACGTGATGACTTCACCGAAAGAGGACCTATTGTCTATATCAGAGAACCTACTGCCTCCTCGTATTAATGTCTTCCTGTGTGGCTTCTGATCCTTGATCGTTTATTATTGTGCGATAATAATAGATTTATAGATGATTTATTCTTCGTTGTTTGTTGTCCCTGAAGATTTGAACGAAAACAGATCTCATCGGCGGAACCAACAACGATATACGATGTTTGTCTCTTTCTTCCATGAATACACTAGCATACAGATGATCCTCCTGACCTCAGTTGTCTTTCTAACAACTGCACTTCCACTCTCTATGATACAAGCTAGCGTCCATGATATCTCTGGACTCGAGGTAGGAATCGTCTCGTTTCTCGAACACGAGTCGACAGGATTTAGAAGATGCACGACTCACCTCTATTCAGCTCCTCGATGCACGTTGGGATTGGTCAGAAGAGGATGCGATGCAATTGTTCAAAGCCAGCGGAGAAAGAGGTCGCGATCTTTACGCTCAGGCCCTCAAGTTTTACGGAGTGATGTTTCTGTTCTCATACTTTCTCTGGGGATCGTTCACTCTCTTCTACTTCTTACAGAAATCAGAGTGGAGAAAGGTGAGTCAACGACGAACGATCGTCGAAATGATGGAGATTGCAGGTCAGTCTCTATGCCCCTCTCCTGATGGTCACCTCCGATCTGTTGGAAGACTACTGCATCCTCGCTCTCCTTACTCATTACGAGTCCAACATTCTCACAGCCACCCAAACCCATTGGATCGCCAAAGTGGGCTCCACCGCTACACTTGTCAAATGGTTCAGCATCTATTTCAACATCGCCATATTGACCCTCGCCGCCCTTCGTTTCGGTTGGGCTTACCTCACAAAGAAGGTAAAGACATGATGCAGCCGTTAATGTAAGGCTGATGATATGATGAATAGGGATCGGCTGGACCCTCAGGAAAAGTGAAGACGGAGTTACAGAAGAAGGCGAAGCAGACGAAAAAGCAACAATAGAGATGAATAAAGATCTTCCCAGGCGGACTGCCTCTCATCCTGATGGTGCAGAGACACCATCACCAGTTGAAACAATCCTACAATGTGGATTCCTTCAGATCACTTTGGTGGCAAACTTATGAGTCTTCATCTGATCTAACGTCCGGATTGTCTGGCACCAGATGAGTGCGTTGTATGAGTGGTCTGTTTGCTTTGTGCTTTGAGATGTCGAATCGAACCTGAGAAGTGAGCTCATCGGTAATAGAAGCTTATGACCCATTCATCACGAGGATGAAGCTGTGGTCAGTCTCAACAATTGGAATAAAATAACCACGAAATTTTACATTTTTATGAAATTGAAACACATCACATCACCGAACACACGCATAGAGATACGATGGATGTCGAAGACGAATTTGGAGTAGGTTGTCTGTGGGCCAGTCACGACGATTTGAAACCTCCATCGAAATCAAACGAGGAGGTACCGAAAAAACCAGCCAAATCTGACCCTGAGGAGGTCCTACGCCTCTATTTTTCTGATGCCAGTTCAGAGTTTCTCAATCTACAGGTGATCATATCGTCTGACAATTCCATTTTAGAACTGGTGGTACGACCCGACGGTGGATATTGAACCAAGCCAGATCAAAAAAGAAGAGCTACGCCGACGACCGGATGTAATTAATCGTCTACGACCCAACCATGGAAAGAAGAATCACCAACAACCAACACCATCTCAAAACAAAATGTTATTCGATTCACAATACCAAGCGATGGAGGACTTGAACAATCAATCTCCAATGTCACATGAAGTCAGCTCTGTTTTAGACGTCTGCGGAGCTCCGGGTGGCTTCATCCAATTCTTCCGTCTGAACACCATTGCCACGTGTCGTTCCATCCATCTTCGAGGACAGAGACCATGTCTCACGCAGGTGATCCCATCTCATGTTTCATCACCTCGTGTGTCTGATGATGATCAGGAGAGCGGCCATCATAGTCTGTGCGTCTACGAATCCGAATCTGATCTCACAGAGAAGGCCGGAGAAACAGACAAGTATGATCTAGTCATTCTATCGGGCTGGCTGCAGCACAGCTTAGATGAGTCTCTCACCCTACCGACCAAAAATCGAAAGAAAGCAGAGAAACATCAGACGTTGTAGTGAGTCGTCTGCTCTTCTTTCTTCTCTGAATCTTCCAGCATCGACAGCCAGGGTGGTATCACCATTTCTTCGAAAATTCTACTCTTGTCCCAATTATTGTACGGCCTGGCCTCACTGTCCCAAAACGGGAGGATGATAGTTCTCTTAGCTCAGAAGGAGACTCTATTTATAGCCTCACTACTGAGGCTATTGTCCGCCTCCTTCCAGACGATGATCACTCATAAGCCAAAAATAGCTTACCAAGGTGAAGAAGAGACCTGTCCCTGGTCACTCGAAGATTTCCGTTCCGGTTTCCTTCTCGTCTTAACCGGTAAGTCTCAATTTTTTGGGACGTCACGTGACCCCACACAGGCTATCGACCCGACGACACGCTGGAACCTCAACTGAGAGAAGCACACGCCAAATTGAAGGAAGGAAAAGACTTGAGAGAGGTAAATGTCAGAGAAGAATCTGATCTGGTCGATGCATATGGACCACAACTGAAGCAGTTGTACTGTCCATTGTGGAATGTACAATCGAAAGCGTTAGAGACTTTACTGGAAACGAAGAAGAGGTGGGGAAATTTCGCAGAAATATCTGAAAGTTACAGGACCCAACGCTCGGAAAATTCGAGGAATTTTCGCATGCGTAACGCTGGAGACACACGTGGCTTACTGTACCACCTCCTTCACGAAGAGAAACGTCCGGTGAGCATCTACACCGTTGTAGATCGTCTCAAACATTCGCGCCAGGTCCGCGTCGTAGCTTCCTCGGTTCAGAACAGTCACCCCCACTCTTTCTTATCAAGAGGAAAGACATCGTGCTATACAAAGAACGAGCCTTATTCTTGGTTCTGTGTTGACCTGGGTGAAGAGTCTCAATTTATTGCGACTCACTACTCCTTCGCTTACGGTGCCCCCGGCTCAGCCTGTCTGCCCAGGTGAGAAATTTCCGTGAAATTTCTCAGAACGAACGATGACAGGTACTGGATCTTGCAGGGAGGCCACACGGAGCCTGATCTACAACGCAAGTACGACGACAATAATTTACCGGAAAATGATTCACAGTGGACGAATCTGGCGATACACAAGAACGATCGATCTATCCAGGCAGAGTGGCAGGCTCACTCGTGGAGAGTGCAGTCTAGATCTTCTTATCGTTACTTTCGATTGGTACAGACGGGAGCGAACACATACCCGCAGCATTTAGACGGAGGACAGTGGTCACACGTGAGACTCCATCATTCATCACACCATCACGATGCGATCATCACATCATCATCACATCCTCCAAATATATAACTCTCTCAGGTGTTCGCGTGCAACCAATTTGAACTATACGGGACACTCCTCGTTCGAGGCGTCGGCCGCGTCAACGGCCCCACCGTAGAACCACGCCGCTACGAATACTCTACACCAGAGAGGCCGCCCGATCTCATCAGGGGGGACCTCGAGCGGTACAGAGAGATGATGGAGATCTTAGAGTGGATGGCACAGAATTCACAGGGACAAGTGAAGCAGGAGAGAGTCAGGGTCCACGACATACAAGTGGAATAAAGACATTGGAAACACACGTTTTTATTTCATCGTGAGATGATGTTCATCACCACAGGAGGGAGAAGATGAAGGAGAAGAGGGAGAGGGAGACGACCATACTGCGGGGTGAGCCGCTGGTCGTGAAGTTGTTCGTGATTGTGATCGGGGACTGAGTCGAGGGGATGGAGGTGGAGGGGGTAGAGGTGGAGCTCGTGGAGGTGGTGAAGGTGGAGGAGGTGGTTGGTACCGCTAAAAAGTTTATCTGAGTGGGAGAGGCAGAGTTACTGTGTCCTCCGTTCTGGTGTCCTACTGGGATGTTGTTGTTAGCACCTGTGATGGGAGTCAGTTGAAGTCATATGACAAAGATGTAGACTCACTCAGAGGTGTGTTGGGGTTGAAAGCCCAAATGATAGTCTGCTGGGTGTCGGCGATGGTCAGATCGGGAGATGAAGCAGTCAGAGGTCGAGAGAACTCTGCATAGAGGGTGTCGCCAGTGACGTTGAGAGAGATCTCAAAGATGTTCTGAGCGGAGTCCCAACTAGGGTTGGAATGCTCGGCACTGTGAGAGTCAGAATGCATTTCGATCGATCAGTCGGACGTACTCGATGGTGTAGTCTCCAATGGTGTCGGCGCTGACCTGGGGGATTTCAGTGTTGTCATGATACGTGTGGTCCACTCACGGCATAGACATCAGTGCCAGGGGACATCTGTCCGTCGCTGTTCAGACCGAAAGCTGTCCAACCTCCAGTGTAGGTGGTAGCTGTAAGAATATCAGTCACTGGACACCTCTTCGATCCGACTCACCCAAGCCGAACTGGATGTGGGTCGCATTGGTGTTCCAGTTCAGAACGATGTTGTTTCCGTTCAGATTCTGGCTGTTGCTGTAGGTCCTCTGAAAGTCGGCAGCGGAGAGGGACACCAGGAGGAGACAGACGAAGACGGCGGCTCTCATGTTGGACGAGAAGGTAAAAATGAGAAGATTGAGGCTTTGTCTCTTCTGAAACGTCACATCCGGACATAAGGTCGACGGGCGGAAATCGCACGTGTGATAATATTCGGGAGTGAAAGTGAAGTAGAGGTCAGCGGCCTCTATCCACCCTGATGAAGAAGAGAAGAGGCTTACCCTCTCTGCTGCTCGTGACGATCTTCGCCTTGCTTGTTCGAGTTCGATGCAGAACTGATGACAGTTGTATGACAATAAGGTGTGTTATCTGCAGTTGGTTCGCTTCACGAAGCGAATCGTCCTCTCATTTCCAGAACATTCTCACAACGCAGCATTCTCTGAACTTATAGGGGCAGCCATAGACGACACGATGTGCAGATATGTTTATCGATTACAACATGTTCATCACAAGAAGAGGGCGGTGATGACAAAGATGACAAAGACAGAGAGAGCCAGACGAGATGAACCGCTGGTAGTGACGGGACCGCTGGCAGTGGTCTGGGTGGCAGTGGTGGCTGGTGCTGCCAAGAAGTTGATCTGAGTGGGAGAGGCAGAGTTACTGTGTCCTCCGTTCTGGTGTCCTCCAGAGAGGTTGCTGTTGGCGGCTGAATGTGGATCAGATCGAGTGCATGATGTGATGAGAAGAGACTCACCGGTGGCGGTGCTGGGGTTGAAAGACCAGATGACAGTCTGGGCAGAGTTCGTGATGCTTACATCGGGAGATGAAGCAGTCAGAGGTCGAGAGAACTCTGCATAGAGGGTGTTGCCGCTGACGTTGATGGACACCTCGAAGATGTTCTGAACGGAGTCCCAGGCGGGGTTGGAGTGGGAGGCACTGCAAGATTCAGAATTGCATTTCGAATGGTCGATACACACGTGATGGTGTAATCTCCAAGGGTGCTGGCGCTGACCTGGGGGATTTCAGAACGGATACCATCCATGTGATTCTCTCACGGCATAGACATCAGTACCAGGGGACATCTGTCCGTCGCTGTTCAGACCGAAAGCTGTCCAGCCTCCAGTGTAGGTGGTAGCTGTAAGAACATCAGTCACTGGACACTTCTCGATCCGACTCACCCAAGCCGAACTGGATGTGGGTCGCATTGGTGTTCCAGTTCAGAACGATGTTGTTTCCGTTCAGATTCTGACTCTTGCTGTAGGTCCTCTTGAAGGAAGCAGCAGATAAGGATACCAGGAGGAGACAGACGAAGACGGCGGCTCTCATGTTGGACGAGAATGTAAAAATGAGACGCACTCGAGCTTCTGTTTTTACGAGACGCTGCTTCCGGACACCTAGTCGACAGGCGACTGGCTCATTTATGAGCGTCCCTTAAGGGGAGATCACCTTCTAGAACGTGACGAGTGACGCGACTTCTTTATTCGACCAACACGTATAGACTCTGTATGGCCTGCTTCGCCGCCTTCTGCAGGCCTTCTGAGTGTTTCGAAGAGGGTAGAGTCAACACGAGAGATTTGAAGTCCTCCGTCAGATTCTCCTCCAACATCGTGGCGAATAACTTTAGAACCACTTGTGCTCGTTCAAAGATGATGGACTCTGGGGTGATCATCTGTTCCTCATGTAACGTCTGAGGTTCTAAGAGGAGGAAAGGCATGAGGAGTACCTGTCACGGGTGGGGATGATGTGATGGTGATGGAAATGGAGATCACCTCGATGTCGTAGCGCATGGAGAGAGAGAAGATGCTGGAGAGAGATCGTAGGAGACCCTCTTCTGGAACGAGTGGAGGTAAGTCAACGAAATCTAAAGGGTTAAGGAGGAGATGTCTCCCGTGATCTGCATGATGATGTTGATGATGTGGATGATGAAAGAAAGGATACTCTTCTTTGTCTCTGTGATGAGATGAAAGACGACATTGATTCCTCCCAGATTTGAATGTCTCGTTACAAAATAATCTCCTGCTCTACATCAGAAGGTCTCACAGATGTAGATGTACCCTCTACGAGGTTCTTCTTTCCGTTGGGTAATGCCTTGAGAGCCGTTGATAACTGCTCGTCAAACGAAGAAAAGTGAAAATCGGTCGTGGCGTTGACCAATCTGTTTTATTTTCAATTTCAAAATAGATTATAATTTGTATGATAATTATTTAATTGTTTTGATTGAAAATGTGTACAAGAGATAAATGTAGTTACCTGATGAATTCTCTTCCATTCTTTGTCTTGTACTGTAATTCTCTATCCACCAACAAGATGATAGCGGACAGTGATTGACCGTACACCGAGCTTCCCAGTGGAGCCTTTACGTACGTAAGCGTACGTATCTACGCGTGACCCACCAAGAGGGGTGGTATGATGGAATCTTCAGATGCTATGGAAACCGAAGCCCTCGCTACCTCCAAAAGTGGCTGACATGTGACACGAAGTGAATAGAGAAGGGGCGAGCACGTGATCATAAAAGTCTCTGAAATTTCTCTCATGACTCCCTCGGGCAGAGCCGAGACCAATGCAGTCGGTATGGCAACGTCCGCACTACAACGAGTCAATATCATCCGTCCCCCTGACTTGTGTATCTAAAAATAGCCCACTCACCTTCTCACCGTGGGCATCTGAGGTTGCTGCTTCTTCCTGAGTAAGCCTCCAATGAGGCTCCTCGGCTTGGAAATCTGCGACAAGGTGGAAGACGACAACATTTTGCTAATTTTAGCATCCATTGTTCCCACACGATTGTTCTTGCTCGCCGTCGTCGGCGAGTTTTCCGCGGCTTTTCAGTGTGAACGACAGGGGGTACGTAGAGTACGCACCGAGAGTTTGGGTAGAAGGTTGAGAGGATAAGAAACCATTGGGGTGGTTGATGAGAGACATGAGAGTCTCCCTCTCTCCTTCGGTCAGCAGACGCTGGCTCTCGATGTGATGGAAGTTGATGACAAACTCATGATATTCGTGTCTCTGTCTCCTCCTCAATTCTTCACTCTCCTCGTTCCATTTCCTTTCCATTTTTTCGACCTGGATGAGACATTCAGATCGTGATGATGGATGGATGTTTAGAGGATGAGATCGAGAGGGTCTCACATCTTCGACGTGCTTCGCGACGATCATGGAGATCTTGGTGGGATCGGTGACACGTGTAGAGGCTTTGTCCATCTCGTCGGATTGTCTGTCTGTGTGAGTCTTTCGAGTCTGTCGAAGGATTCACCTTGAACGTAAGATGCTCAACGCATGCTCGGCTCTCTCTTGCAGTTCGAGGATGGCCTTGATGTATGAGATCTCTAATTGACGGAGAGTGTCTTGAACAGTTGGATTGGTGAGACTGATCAGAAATTGATAAGCAGTCGAGAAGGTGACAGGTCCGGTCAACTGAAGAGGAGAATCAGATGATGTAAACGTTTTGATGTCATTGAAAATTGAACATGGGAGAAGGTCACATTTTGCTTCGGTTGCCATTCGAGATGTGTTCGTCTTACTTCCTCTTTTAATTGGGGTATCTTGTGAATGACTTGACTCTTGTCTTGGACTGTCCATCGCGTCAATCACTGTCCTACATCCTCTGAGTGACAAACGTATTCTTACCTGCCAATGACTCCTCCGCTGCCTCTTGTAATTCGAACAACAACATGGAATGCAGAGAAGATAACATGGATGTCCTGAGCTCTTCTGGAAATCCTTCCTTCTCAAAGATCTTCAACATGATGGCCTCCGCATTGTCTCCCTTTTTGAATTCGACATCTAAAAAGAGGAGTTTGCTTCCTATATTGGCTTGAAAACGGATGTTGGCTGCCTGCGGCACTGACCACAAGAGCCACTCCATAACACATCATCATCGGCTTCCTCTCTTGAACTTACGTACGACACGATAGATGACGTCTCGGCATCATCTCATTCGCACCAACAGGCGACATATTGCAAAGACTTCGATAAGATATGGTGGTAGGTATCTTTTCCTTCGTCCTATCGTGATCTTCGCTTTCGACTTTGTATCTGAGACGATATGTAGTTGGTACTCGTCATCGGAGACTCTCACGTCCCTCACCGTGCGGCTTCCCTCCCTGCCAAGTTTACGAAACTTTTGGTACGACATTCATCTTCTATAACGTGCATATCATGTGAATATTTACAGACATTAACGCCCTACAGGTACCCGGTAAGATTCAGCACATATTATGCACGGGAAACTTGTGCTCTAAGGATATCCAAGACTACTTGAAGACGTTGGCCAGCGATGTCCATTTTGTCAAGGGTGATTTCGACGAGGTGAGTCATCGAGACCATCAAATCTTCCTGAACGTCTCTGCCGTTTAATCGTTGAATCACTCCACCATTGAATACTCCATCTGACATCTTTATAGAACCAAAGTTTCCCTGAGAACAAGACCGTCCAGATCGGCCAGTTCAAGATTGGATTGTCTCACGGACATCAGATCGTTCCATGGGTGATGCACATTTCACATTCAACATCGCATGCTCACTCTGTGCAGGGTGACAGAGAGGCCAGAGCCATCTTACAGAGACAATTGGACGTAGACATTCTCATCACGGGTCACACACACCAGTTTGAGGCTTACGAGTACCAAAAGAAGTTCTTCATCAACCCAGGATCAGCCACTGGTGCATTCTCCACCCTCGCTGAGTGCGTCTCCATTCATTTTATTCTTTTTTATTGTTTCACCTCCTTCATGTCTGACGCTGGAACAGGGAGAGCACACCCACATTTGTACTGATGGACGTTCAAGGCACACACGTCATCACTTATGTATACTTACTCAGAGACAGTGAAGTCAAGGTGAGATGAGGGGCACGTTCATTGTGATGACTCTGTGCAGGTGGACAAGATGGAGTACATCAAGCCAGAGTAAGGTTCTCGTGTTTCACAATAAAAGGATTGAACTGAAACTTTCGTGTATCATCGTATCGTTGTGCACGTGTATTTAAATTTTAACTTTCAACATGATGCATCATGTCCGTGTGCACACGGTTTGTAAGTGAATGTAAATCGTCTAAATGACAATTTTCATCGGTGGAAGTCGATACCTCTTCATTGCATCTTAGAGGTGGGCGTCTGTTAACAAGAGGAAATGCAGAACGATGAGCTTCAGCCTGTGCTCCCAAGATTTCGGGGATAAGTTTTGCGGTAAACAACCGCGAATATGTCACGTTAACCGACTCGCTTATTCAATTCAAACCCACAGAAACCCGCCAAACCACATCAGGCAATCACTGCAAGGATGGGCAAGAACAGCGACTTCGAGGGTGAGAGATAGAGAAGACAATGCAAGTGTTCATGTTTGGGACTGATTGAGACGATAGAAACTGGAAGGAGGTCGAAGCGTCAACCCGTTCGATCGACGAGAGCTGATGAGAGAGCGAGTAAGAAGAGGAAAGCAGCGGAAGACACTGCCTCGGTGAGTGCATCTGAGATCACGTGTCATCTCACAAAAATGTAGGACGAAGATACCCCCGCCAATGACGATGTGAAATGTCATATCTATACCTTTACTTAACCATTACAGAAAGAAGTGGAATATGAAGTCGAAGACATCTTAGATCGCAGACAAGTCACGAAGGGTAGAAAGACGGTGTGTCTTTATTACCGCTCCACTCTGATCGTCTATAGACAATGGAGTACTTGATCAAATGGAAAGGATATCCCGAGAGTGATAACACGTGGGAGGCCCAAGAGCACATCTTCGCCTCCGAACTCCTCGAAGAGTTCGAGAGGAATCAGAAGAAATCGAGAGCTTCACGAAGCAACAAGTCCAACGGAAAATCAGTCTACGTCGATGACTCAGATTCAGACATCAGCGGCTCAGATTATCCCGCAGAGAAGTCGACTCGTCCGGTGAGTCACATCTCGTGATGATCATCGAGATCACGTGCTGAACTCTACAGAAACCACAGAAGACATCCGTTGAATGTGGGAAATGTCACAAACACATGTCCATACCCAGTCGACAGAAGAAACCCAGCAAGGGTTGGCTCTGCGAGGACTGCGTGAGTTGTCTCATCGTTCGAAAATTTTCACACTCATCACCACAGTCTCACAACTGCATCTACTGTGACAAATCAGACAAGAAGACGAGACAGTGCACGAGCTGTGACCTATGGTACCATCCAGCTTGCTCGAAGGAGAACGAAGTGGAAGCCCCTTACGAGACAGGAGAGACGACCGAGAGCGACGAGAACTGCGCCGAATGTGTGAGTCAACGTTTCATATCATTCTCACTCTTTTCTGACGTTCAACTTAGAATTACGGAGCCAACATGGGTAAAGTAGAGAAGATCCTGTCAGTCAGGGAGGCCGAGGACGGTTTATCTCCTCAGTATCTCATCAAGTGGGAAGATTTATCTCATCTGAAGAACACCTGGGAGCCACGCAGGAGGATCAACTGTATCTCTCGCAGGAAGTTGGCCAATTTCGATGCCAGGTGTGCACATTTTTATGTTCGAGAGTTGACGTGCGGCAGATTCGAAGGGCTGGATGAAGAAGAAAAAGCGAGAACTCTGGCCAACATGGTCAGGGAAGAGTGGGGCAAGGTGGACCGCATTGTAGACAGGAGGTACCCGCGATCACGTGATCGAGAAAACTCACTGAAAACTCAGGACGAGCGGCGACAAGACCGAATACCTGATCAAATGGGAGGCGCTTCCATACAGTCAATTGACATGGGAGGACGAAAAGATTGTAGAGGGACACAAGGACAAAGTGGAAAAGTTTGAAGCTTCTCTCGTCCCACAGAAATTGAAGAAGAAGAAGAGCTCCGAGAAGGAAGTGGCCTTTCAAGAGTACAAGAACCAGCCATCCTTTTTACCGTCTCAATTGTATCCATGGCAACTGGAAGGTCTCAATTGGTTGGTCTATTCGATGTATAAGAAGAGGAACGTCATTCTGGCCGACGAGATGGGTGAGTCGACGAAATTTGAAATTCCCGCCACTTTTTCCCGTCTGACGATTGTCGTAGGTCTGGGTAAGACCATCCAGTCCATGTCTTTCATCTTGCACTGCTCCGAAGCTTGCCGTGAGTTGTAGATCGATTCGAAATCTCGCCGACATGTCACAGATAACCCCGGCCCCTTTCTCATTGTAGCACCTCTGTCCACCATCTCCAATTGGGAGAGAGAATTTATAAAGTGGGCACCTCATCTCAACCTCATCACGTACACCGGAGACAACGATTCAAGAGAGAACATCAGGTTATTCATTTCTATCCTCTCATAGGTTGACTCTGAATAGGAAATATGAATTCAAACACGAGAAGGGTTACCAACCCAGATTCAACGCGGTCCTGACGACGTACGAGCTGGCTCGAATGGAGGCGAAACACCTAAAGAAATTCGACTGGCAGGTCCTCATTGTAGACGAAGGCCACAGACTCAAGAACGCCGAATCGAAGAGTTCGAGCGTACTGAGCGACTATAAGATCGAAAAGATTCGAATCTTATTGACGGGTGAGTCACGTGACCGCCGCGTGAGTAACGTACGTACAGGTACTCCCCTGCAGAACAACATCGGAGAATTGTTCGCCCTGCTTCAGTTCTTGGAACCGGAGAAATTTCCGGAGCTGGAAGACTTGGAGAAGGAGTTTGCAGATCTGTCGGACGGAGAGAAAGTGTCCCAGTTGCACAAGATGCTCCACGAGTATATTTTGAGACGTACGAAGAATGACGTGGAGACACCAGTGCCACCCAAGGTGAATCCATCTGTCCCAATTTTTATCTTTTATTTTCGCGAATTGATATTTTCACTTTTCTCACGTTTTTCTCTCTTCATCTCACTCTTCTTACTTTTTTCTCACTCTTTTCCTTACTTTCTTCTCAATTTGTTCTCACTTTATGGTTCAGGCAGAGTTTGTCGTGTTAGTGGAGCTATCTCCCCTGCAGAAGCAATGGTATAAGGCCCTACTGACAAAGAATTACGGTGTCTTGAACTCGAACCCCAAGTCGGGCGGCGTGAAGACCTCCCTCTTGAACGTTCTCATGCAGCTGAGAAAGTGTTGCAATCACCCTTACCTCTTTCCCGAGGTGGAGCCATCCAACATGACGAAGGAAGAAGAGATGAGGCTGATGAGTGAGTCATCACATCGTGATCACGATCATCGTTGACGATCACATCATGATCATGATCATCGTTGACGATCATATTGAGATGATGATGACACTTTGCAGTTGAAGCATCGGGTAAGCTGTGGTTACTCGACCGCATGCTGGAGAAACTGAAAGCCGGAGGACACAGAGTCCTCATCTTCTCTCAGATGACCAAGATGCTCGACATCCTCGAAGACTACCTCCACCACAAGAAATGGAAGTACGCCAGGTGATCCATCTACAACTCGCCAAGATATAACGTGACTCGTTGTAGATTGGACGGTGACATCCGAGCCGAAGACCGCACCCACTCGATCAAAAAATTCAACGAAAAAGATTCGGAGGAGTTTGTCTTCCTCTTGTCCACAAGGGCCGGAGGTCTCGGCATCAACTTGCACACGGCAGACACGGTCATCCTCTATGATTCAGACTTCAACCCACACAACGACATCCAGGCGCTCAGGTGATAGACGGAAGTGGATTCAAGTTGAAAATTTTCAGTCGAGCTCATCGTATCGGGCAATTGAAGAAGGTCATGATCTACCGTCTCGTCACGAATAAGACGTGAGAAATTTCACCGAAATTTCCGGGGAAAAGTCGGGGAAATTGACGCGTCGACAGTTGTGAGGAGGGAATAGTGCAGAGAGCGAAGGACAAATTGATCTTGGAGCACATTGTCGTCAAATCAGTAAAGGAGAAATTGAAGGATGACGAACTACAAGCCATCTTACGCTACGGTGCAGAAGAACTCTTCACCGAACGAGAGAGGTGAGACGTTGCCTTTGTCATCAGGTGCTCATGATGTCCAAGGTTCGAGTCGCTCACTGTGGATGATATGAAGGACCTCTTGGAGAAGAACAACATCTCAACGGAAGATTGCAGAGTCAAATCGGACTACGAGAGAAAGATCACGTCGTACCAAGTGAGATTTCCCGCCGAAATTTGAAATTCAAATCTCGCGCCAGTTGCTCAAATCGGACACGACGTACAAACCGATCCATTACGACGACGCCGCGATCGACAAGCTCTTGGACCGATCGCAAGAGGAGTTGAAGGAGGAGAAGAAGGAAGGCAAAATGGATTTCTTCAATCCATTCAAGGTGGCCAAAGTGTGGGAGAACGATGGAGACACCCAGCAGCCCGTCAACGATTCGGCGAACGACTTCTGGAACAAACTATTGGAGGACAGAGTATCCAGAATGGAAGAAGAAGAGAGAGCCAACATGGGAAAGGGTGAGTGTCGTCATCATGATCAACTCTCATCACGATCACCATGATCAACTCTCATCATCACGATCACCATGATCAACTGTTGTCATCCATGATCATCGGCTCTTATCTCATCATCACGATCACGATGATCAACTCCCGATCATCATCACCATACGATTTACTCTCATGATCACGATGAGGATGAGCTTCATGACACATCGAACCAGGCAAGAGAGAGAGGAAACAGAGAGTACAGTACCACGAGGACGACTCCGATGTCGACGAAATCAGCGATGTCGACTATGACCCAGACAACAACGCGAAGGAAGAGGTAACACCTACATCACCCTCTATCCATTCTGACTCGTTCAGGAGAGCGACTACAGTGGAGACGATGCCGTCCCAGAGGCCATGCAAGATTCGGTAGTGACCCACGGACCCTCCGCTGCAGCTCCATCGGGATCCGTTGGGAACGGGCAGGGTACGGCTTACGATCTGTACATGAAGTACGATCTCATGACGGGCGCCATCGTGCCGGTCAAGGTGGCGAATGCACCACAGCCCATGCCATTCAACTCTTCTAAGCCATCTATATTGGGTGATCTTTTTTTCTTCAAGAAATCTTTTCTCTTCACAAAATATTCTATTCCTATCAGAATCTTTTCTTATCCTGAAATTCTTTTGTTGAGAAATTTTTTTTGACGGAACCAGCGAAACCGAAGAAGAGAAACAGACAACCCGATCCAGTTAGACCTCCCACCTCTCACCCCCCCTCTTACCCCATCACCTCCCACCCCCCCTCCTACGCTCCCCCCTCTTACCCCCTCCCATCTCACCCCCCCGCCTCCCTCCCCTCCCTCCCCCCCCTTCCCATGGCCAACGTCACCGGTATCAGTCCCATGGGTTCACTGTCAAACAACATGCAGTATCCATACGTCCTCTCTCAGTACCAGAAGCAGCAGCAGCAGCAGCAGCACGCCCAACAGACTTACGAGCTACAACAGAGACTGGCTCAGAAGCTGGCACCGACTTACAGCTACGTCAACCCCGGCTTGAGCGCCATGCAGCATGTTGCATCGTCCATCAGACCGATGACCATGCAGAGTCCAGTGCAACAGAATCCAGTGCAACAGAATCCGGTGCAACAGAATCCGGTGCAGCTTCAACAGCAGGTGGATGTAGAGGATGAGTGATGGTGTCGCTGATGATGTGATGCAGTTGCAGAATCTGCAGAAGAAGTTTGGAACGCATCCCTTCCCGACGAGTGGAAATTGAAGGAGATTTCAAGAATGAAGAAAAAATGGTCGATCTTGTGAAAGAAGATTTGAATTTGGAAAAAAAGATTGAATTAATGAAAAAAATTGTGGAAAAAAAGCAGAGGGTTGGTTGTTTGTGCGGCGGAGTTTGATGGCTTCATCTCCGGTTTTTGATACAAGCCGCACCACCCCGCACGGAATTGAGAGCAACACACAGCATCTATACCACCTCCCACCGATATTTCTATCGACATCACGTACTCTTCTCAACACGAACAAAAGGCAAGCGAACACTCTACACACAACATCGACACGACACAGACACGATGACAAGATCAACAAGGTGGCAGACGCAGACACCTTGGAGAGCGGTGGAGTATAACTCATCTTGTGTTTCACGGGCTTTCGGGCTCTGCGTTTGTTATCTTGTTGGTCGTGAAAGCCATCAGGACGTGTCGTGTCATGTTGTGTCATCCATCCATCCAGAGCGTAAAGAGCATGATGAACTCTGAGAAGGTTGCAGGTGCGGGAAAGCCAACATTACTGTACTTCTTAGACTACAAAGGTGATACGGGCGAGGTGGGAGGGCTCGTCGATGAAATGACTCAAGTCAAGACAGGTTGATCCTCCATCTCATTCTCTGATACACTACGCTATTATATAATAGATGATTGTCGATACGGTATTCCTCTCTTTTGTCCGTCGTCTCGAGTTCATCGCGAAACTCTGTTCTCTCGTCAGCATGTGTAACAGTGATCACCTTACATCTCTTGTCAACGACACGCCATTCCTTCTTGAGAAAACCAATCTACACACCGGGCCGACGTGTAGAGGTTGAGCCCGATGAGTGTCAAACGTACACAACACCATCATGTCGGGCAAGCCAACTCTGACCTACGTGAGACATTATAGATCTCGACAGTGACTCACGTGCTTCCAGTTCAACAGCCGAGGCCGAGCTGAAGTCGCACGACTCGTTCTGACCGAGGCTGGCATCGAATGGAATGACGATCGTGTGGATAAGATCGACGATCTGAAAGCCAGTGGTAAACTCGCCTTCAATCAAGTGATCACCGTCACATGAATCATCGACGCTGATACAGCCACGTAGGTACCTCTGCTCACTTATCCCGACGGTTTCACTCTCGTTCAGAGCACTGCCATCGTGAGGCACTTGGCCAGAGAGCATGGACTATACGGGATGAACAACCGAGAGGCAGCTCTGGCCGATGCAGTGGCCGAAGGTGTCGTCGATCTCCTCAACCAAGCGAGGCCGGCCATCATGGATGTGTGTTGCAAAATGAATGATGGCGCAAGTTCTGATCGATGTCATAGGAATCACTGAGGGGAAAGCTTTTGGATGAGATTCTGCCCAAATGGCTCGGCCTATTTGAAAAATGGCTCCTGAAGAACGAATCTGCATTCTTCGTCGGCAGAGATCTCACCTACGCCGACTTGGTGGTGTTCAACCTCTTTGATAACATGAAGATGACGGTGCCGGGTGCATCTCTGGAAGGTTTTCCTCTCTGCCAGAAACACTTTGAGATGATCGCCAACAGACCAAAGATCGCAGCTTACCTTCAAACGAGACCGAAGACGGCGAGATGATGATGATGCAGAGAAATAAATTTCACATCTCGTACATGTCTCATTTATTTACGCTGTTTGTGTCGTCTCTGTGGCGTTTCTGCTCTGCAGGGGCTTGATGATGACATCAGACAGGAATCCATGCTCCACTCTTAATTTCTCCAACGTCGGCACGCTGTCCAACAGATTGCGAAGAGGTCTTGTTACCTGTCTCCCATCAGTCCACCATCATCTCATCACCATCACCTTTGGTATAGATTTTTGGAACTGTTTCAAAGCCTCGTTGTCTGTGAAGAACTTCATCACCATAACCCGAGAGGATTCGTAGTTCATAAAGATGAGAGAACCCCTCCAGCCCTCCACCGTTCTCATGATGGGAACCACCTGTCATCATGAGTCGTCCTCTATAGCGTGTAGCTGTCACCTCGCTCCTGTACTTCTCCAGTAGGTCTTGGTTGTGATCTGGGAACGTCTGGTACCTGCACACCAGCACGGCTGTAGCTCCTGGCTTCACATCGAGAGCAACCATCTCTAACAGCTCTCTCATGTACGTCTTACAGCTGTCTCGATTCAACACTCGATGATCGACATGCGGTGATGATGATCGACATGCAATGATGATGATGATGATCGAGATGACGCCCATCACCTCAACTCGGCCAATTTCTCAAAGTTCTTGACGTTCTTGACGATCTCTTGGTCTCCATCCTTGAGCGATTGCATCGAATTGAACACGAGTATGGCAAAGTAATTGCCGTAGTCACCCGTGAACAGCATACCTCCATCCCAGCACTTCGCCCCGTCCCAACTTCCATCACGAGAGAAGATGAACTCGTTGACAAAGTCGACACCTTCCCGCCACTCAGAAACGTTCGAAATTCAAATCTCACCCTCATCAATCCCAAAGGCGCGAAACATGGAAGAGTAGACTCTAGCGTAGCGAGGTGAAGATTGTGTTGGGTTCGACACTTCGGGCAGGATAAAGTGTAAGCTCTGCACTTCTCTCTTGGCGAGTTCTTCTGCAGAGGCCAAGTGTGCCTCCCCGGTTGTCTTCACACCGAGGAAGTCATCGGAGCTGAGTAGTTCTATGATCTCCTCGAAATCGGGTCGTTTGTCCGGGTCATCGTGTTGCCACTGGAAGAGAGTGAGATGAGATCGAGATGATGATGGGATGGATCGGATGATGATGATGGGACTCACGCAACGCTCTATGAGATCTCTGAAGGCCGTGGGGCAGTAGAATGGAATCGGTGGTCGCCTTCCCGCTCTCGTCTGTGATGTGTCAGCTCATTTGCATCATGGATCGGTGGATGTTCATGTTCTCAACCCACCATCTGCAATGTCTCCGTTACAGTCATTCCAGCAAACGGCTTCTTCCTTGTAAGACATTCCTGCATCATCAGATGAGTTTCAGAACAACAATAAAAATAGAATAAATCACCCATAAGAGGACGCCATAGCTATAGACATCTGATTTTGTCGTATAGTGGACAGATGTGGCTTCAGGTGCTCTGTTTGGATGTGAGATGACCTCCATGATGGGGACATCACCTCCACTGAGCGCTGCCAACGTACTTGCTAGATACCTCATCATTCCTCTGTAAACTCAGACCAAAGTCACAAACTTTGACCTGCAGTTGTTTAGAACGGCTGGAGACGTGGATCATGATGTTACCTTGGCGAAATTATCGCCGATTAGAACCTGAATCATGTCAGCGATGGGATCGAGTGAGATGAGAGTCTCACGTTCTGCGACTTGATGTCTTTGTGGAAGATGCCTTTGGAATGAAGGTAGTTGATACCTTGCGCAGCTCCGAGAGCTGCTTTCATGATCTGTGCGTGACTGATTCGAACGTTTTCATCGTGAAGAACGGAATAAAGGGACCCTAAGACGGTGAGAAGAAGATGGGTAGCATCGATATGGACCTTGATTCAGGATCTCGCAGATGATTTGGAATGGTTGACGAGTGTAACCCATCAGAAGAACGATGTTCATGTGCCGTAAGGATCTATAAGTCGTGAGATCCGAAATGAAGTCATACGCTCACTTCAGAACCGAAACTTCGTGGTAGAACTCGTTCAGGCATGACGGTGATATATTAGTAAACTTTTTGACCGCAACCTCAGATCCCCACAGTTCAGCACTATGGAGTATGATGAGACTCTTAAATTCTCATAGACCCCCTCACCGGTAGACGGAACCGAAGGCCCCTTCTCCCAATTTTTCTTTCAATAACAGCTCATCACTGGGGACTTCTATGCGATTTGTAAAGAGATTATCAGGTACACTCAGACTCGATATTGTCTTCTTCAGACCGTTCCTGGCGTTCAGAACGGGTGAGGATATGTTGGGGCTCCTCAATCCAGTTGATGCTCTCAATGAAGGAGAACGACCCCCCGTACTATCCTCTATACGTGATGGATCCAGGTGAGGCGAGCTCTCCGAGGAGGACACTTTGCTCATCTCTGAATGCGCCGGCCCTGTGAGATGATCCCAGAGAAGACCGCCTTACAACGCCACATTTTCGTGTGCTTTTTTTTCTGATAGGATCTGCACAAGCACAACCTTTGTCACAAAAGTAAATCTGATTAGGCAATCGCCTCGATTCTGTGTATTAATACTCCATTCAGGTGGTTACCACAGAGAGCGGTTATGACCAAGCAGTCAACACGAGAATCAAAGGGGAACAAGATATTTAAGGTCCCTCAGTCTCCACCATCGTCCGCTTAGCCACTGGCAACAAATCTTCACTATCTAATATATGATGCATAACAAGAAGAAGAAGTATAGCTGAACCGATGATTACAAACTCATCCGTGGAAGCTGTCTGCCTCTTCTTCGGTCTTCGGATCGGCCTCTCCATCGTCATCCTTCACCGCCACGCTCTCAGCGACCAGTGCCTCCAGGATGCTCTTAAATCCAGCATGAGCTGCATCTTAGACCCACCACCCTGCAACATGAGACCAACACAGATGATGTAGCATCCCACCTCGACACAAGCTGACCAATCAAGGATGACCGATCGTTCAGAGAATTCAAGTCTCTCATCACTTGTACGGTGACTCCACCGTGGCAAGTTTGGTTCTTCTACAATAACTCCCATCTACAACGTTTCATTATGCTGTAAATCAATAGAGACATCGACACTCTCGTGAGTATACCGAAGCGAAAGACATCAGACATATTCAAACACTCGCTCTGTAGATGGCCTCGGGTGGCATCCACTTGAAAAGAGGACACGAATAGAATCGGAAGAAGAGAAGAAGTCGTATCAAACAGCTCATTTATTTGTTACATTGAACCTCTCGACAAACTGTCACTGTGGTCAGCGTGGGGATATTAGACATATCCGATGTGGAAAACTCAACACGAAAAACACGATTGACTCCACAACCAACGAAAATTCGGGTTTACGCCGCTTCGTCGTGTAATTTGTCTGTGGGGTACCCGGGGGAAATGTCGATATTGACAGAAAGTCCTCAGATCTCCAGCCGGAAGCCAGCACCTGCCGCCGCAGCTCCTCCCTGAAACTCAGCCGAGCCAGGACATCATTCGAAACGAAACTTACCTACGAACAACACACGAACAACTACTACCAACGTATTCACGATCACGATGAGAAACGCGATCACTTTGCTGCTTCTTCTCGCCCTCTCGACTGCCGCCTGGGCCGACACTTGTCAGGCGGGCTATTCTTGGTGCTCCGGAATCAACGCGTGCTACGATTCCTCTCAGTACAACTGTAACAGGGACCAGTATCACGGACAGAATCGTCTCTGTGCTGCCGGCACCGTCTCTTGTAACGACGTCTGCATTGCATCTTGCGCTTACAAGTGTGGATCAGACGGCTGGGTGAGTCCATCATCTCACGATGACGAGATCACCGACTGATGGACGTTCAGTATACTGTCAAGAGTGACCGCACTTGTCCTCCCCCTCCAGCTTGTGTGAACGACAACATGATGGCGTGCGGTGCCGCATGCTACGACAAGAGCAAGTTCTGCTGCGTCTCCGGTCAACCTCAAGAGATCAGCACCTGCCCCCAGCCCACCTCCCCCATCTGTGACATCACTTCAAACTGCCCCTTCGGTATCTACAACGTCGGCTCCCTTCCTGACGGTCAGCTACGCATGAACTACGGCCCCGGCGCTCTCTCCGTGTCCTTCACTCTCTCGGCGGGAGCCCTCTACGATCTGAAGGGTCAGCGTTGCTACATCTCCAGCAGTGGTCAACTCCAATGCAACCAAGTGCCTCAAACATCCGACACCTTCTTTGGTATCTCTGGTGACTTCCTCAGCCGCAACGGAAACCTCGTGTGGTACTACTGTGCAGTGGGAACTGGTGGCTCCAACTTGTACGCCAGAAACATCGACAGTGTCGCCTGCTCCGCTACATACTTGTATGTTACTCTCTCCTGCCCCACCGTGCCTACCTCTCCCAGCACGAAGCCCATCACATCGACTTCGCCTCCTCCCACCAAGCCCCCCGTCACTACCTCTTACGTCCCTTCCACCAGCTCCATCCCTCCCACCACAGCTCCATGCGTTCCCGGTGGAGTTACCATCCCGATCCCCTTCTGCTACTTCTCCTTTGATTTCGGTATATTTGGCGGCCTCTTGAAGGACGACAGTGGAAGAGGAAGACACGCCACTTGTCTCGGTCAGCCCAAGAGCATCGAAGGAAAGTCCAAATTGGCGCTCGGCTTCGACTTTTCTCTCGGATTTCAAGGACTCAGATTGGACCAGACGGCCGGTCTCGATGGTGATTTCTCCGTCGCTACTTGGTTGAAGGTGAGCTACTCGTTCTCCTCGTATCTTCCTCGTATCTTCCGGGATTTCGTCTAACCCTGAGACAGATTCAAGACAGCGACAAGGTGATGAAGATCGTCTCCACGAAGAAAGGTCTCTTCTCTCTATTGACTGGCTGGGAACTCTCTTTATGCCCAAAGACCAAGACTGTCACTTTCGTCTCCGGCTTTTCCAGTGTCTCATGGAGAATCGACCTCTCCGTCGACGTGTGGTTCCATTTGGCTTTCACCGCAGAGAAGAGTGGGAAAGTCAATCTCTATATCAACGGTGTCGCCGGTGCCACACAGTGGGTCTTCTTGTCCAAGTGTTCCGGCTCTCTCTACATCGCATCGGACAAGTCCAACTGCAATTTCAAGGGAGCATTCGATGATTTTCTCCTCTTCGACCTGTGCCTCTCCGTTCAACACGTCATCTCCATCATCAGCAACCGATGCGTCCCCGCCACGGTTCCTTCTACAACTAAGGTCGTGACCTCCCTGCCTCCTCTCCCTCCACCATCCTCTACCGTAGCACCCCCGCCCCCTCCCCCGTCGACTAAGCCTCCCGGTAAGAAGTGCGGACTCCCCTGGCTCTACTGGTCCTTCGACAAGATCAAGCAGGGAAGATGCTCTGACGATTCCGGTCACGGCCGCCACGGCTGGTTCTCCTCCGATTACTCTCTCGTCCCCGGCAAATTGAGACAGGGCTGCAACTGGAAGAACAACAACAACCTCCACATCACTCTCTCTCAGTGCGAGCTCCACAAGTCGTTCACCATCGCGACTTGGCTGCGACTCGATTCGATCGGAGGAAAGAACGTCCTCGCATCAACCAAATCCCTCTTCAGTGGCTGGGAGCTCTCTTTTGACGGCAACGCCAAGCTCATCACCTTCCAATCTTCTCTGGGCAGCTGGGTCGGTTGGGATGCCAGCTCTCTCCGCGTCGGTGTTTGGGTTCACGTTGCCATCGCCATCAGTTTCGACCACGCCGAACTCTACTTGGATGGAAACTCGTGCGGCTACAAGCCCATCGCATCGTGCCACCAGAGTTTCATCGGTCTCAGCGTGGGGGGAAAGTTGTGGGCCAACCCGCTTCACGGCACTTTAGACGAGTTCCTCATGTTCGATCGCGTTTTAGATAAGGAGCAGATCTGTGATGCGAGGGACAAGTACCAGACTGGATCCATGGTCTCTGGTGATAATTGGAGCAAGCAGACGGAGTCTCACGATTGGGGAGTCGGCTGGGAATTTGGTGGCCTCCTCTCCGGTCTTGGCTTGAACAGATTGCACAACTGGTGGATCTTCTGAAGGGTCTCCTCTTCTGGACGAATGTGCTGAGAAGCAAGCATAATACATACACATTATTTAAGCCTTCTACTTTCACTTGTTTTCACCGACGATCACCGGTGTGGTGCGTCTGTAGCTGGTCTGTTCTCCACCAGAAGTCCCTGCACATCACTATCCGCTATACTTTCTTGAATACATCCAACTACGATATACAGATCGGTTGATGTTCATTCATACAATTCGATGTTAGAGCTTCTCGGCTTCTTCATCTTCTTCCTCTCTCGTGTCTGTCAGACCCTCCAAAGCGATCGCTTGTGTAATGCGTTTGAAACTCGGTCTAGCCTCGGGAGAGAAGCTCCAGCAAGCTGTAGAACTCATCAATATCGAGAACGTACAGCTTGACCTCACCTTCCGCTAAACTGACCAACCACGGAGGACATTGAGTGAAGACGGGCCGAAGACCATCGACGACATGTACGGCAGCTTCCACTGGTGATAGTCCAGGATAAGGATCTTTCTCTTCGAATAACTCCCAACTACAACACTTCATAAATACTGGATGAAGACAGAGATGCTCACATCAGGATGCTGAAGCTGAAGACGTCTGATTTTGTCGAGTACTTGCTCTGTGAGATGGCTTCGGGTGGCATCCACTTGAGAGGTCCCACGTTGGCCGTCGTGGTCGATCCATCGCCCGACGCATTCACGCGAGACATGCCAAAGTCTGACACCTTCGCCTGCAGCTCGCTGCTGAGCAAGATGTTACGTAGGGCGAGATCTCTGTGTACGTGTCAGTGAAGAGTCTAGTGAGATGAAAGACACTCTCACCTGTGCACGACCTTCTGTTTGTGGAGGTGATGCATTCCTTTGGCAATCTCTGTCAGCAGACGTAATTTTTCGGGCAGTGCGAGATTGGGATACTTCCTCACATAAGCTGAAATCTTGGTCAAACATTATTTCACGATGACGACCTCACCATACAAACTTCCACCTCCACAGAATTCTGTGATCATACTACATCATGGAGTCAGATGACATCGGTAGGTTGTAGATGAAGTCATCACCTGAGAGGCTGTGGGGGAAACGTAGCCGCTTTGAACAGCACCACGTTGGGATGCGCCGGTAGAGCTTGCAGAATGCTCACTTCAGAGAGGAAATCTTGCATCTGAAGATCCGAGACGAATTCGGCCTTCACTTGTTTCACGGCCACGATCTCATTGTTCCAATCTGCATCGTTCGTGAGAAGGAAGGACATCATGGAATGTATTCTGACCTGCACTGAAGACGACTCCAAAAGCACCAGCACCGACTTCGACGAGATTTCTCAATTCCTTGTAATCCATCTACATCATCCGTCAATATCATCGTCATCATGATGAGATCAACATCAACATCATCTACATCATCAAGAGGATGAGAACGAAACTCACTCTTGTCTTAATCAGAGCCTCGGGGATATATCTCTGGAACGACTTCATCGCTTCTCTCATCGTGATGAACGCTTGATGGATTCTCCTGGCTTCGAACAAGAAGGGTACGGACACCTCCTTCTCCGTCAGCTGCATCTTGGCCGCTTTCTGCAGCTGCCGAGTCAGGCGAGTGAAAGGTCGAGTGATCCAGAAAGAAGCTAAGATGGCCAGAATGACGGCGGCAGCACAGACGACACCGATGATGATACCCGTACGTCTGTCTCTCATGTCAGGAGTGATGATGATGATGATGCAGGATGATGCGATCGATCATCGCACCTGACGTAGACATTGATGCGAGCCAAGAAGGGATCAGACTCGGCCAAATGAACGATGATCCAAGATATTCCGTCTCCCGTGTTCAAGTGCGTGGGAAGGAGGAAGTAATTGACACCGTCGATCGTGTGAGTCGTCTGTGACAGAGAGGGATCCTTCTGATAGATGTCCCAGGCCTCGTGGATGTACTGGTCGGAGCAATTATTTGCGAAATATCTCAATGTGTCGCTGATGGGTGTCAGATCTGATGGTTCATGAGATCGATTCCTCACCCTGTAGGCGTTAAGAGGTAAGGATGAGTCCCCGTTGTAGATGCAACGATGGCTCCGTTCGTCTCCACGATGAACGCTTTTCCCTTGACCTGGCTGACCATCTGTTGTAAGAGAGAAGAGATGGTACCGAACTTGATGTTGATGATGGTGAGGAAGGTCAACTGCTCTTGATAGCAAGTCCTGATGAATCGAATGAGACTGTTCTCCACTTCAGTCGGTCCCGTGATCTGTCCACGTCGTCAGTTGTGGATCATTCAACGCTTGAGGTGGTACCGTTGGCTTCAGTGGGCCCCAGAATTCGGTGGGATAGCCGGTGGGGCAGGGTGCAGCGGTCAGATCGTAATATTGAACGGGTATAATCAAGACGGGGTGAGGACTGAAGAACGTGAGTCGCTCCGATGTGATGATGTAGGCGCTCACTCGGGTTGGGGATAGTCCAAGCTGAGATTGGCGTTGAGGAGGGTGACCCACGTGTACAGACTTCCGCTGATGTTGAAGGTGTCGTATACGTTGGCGCCATAGACTTCGTGTCCAGCTCCGAAGCTCTTTGAATTGGAAAACTGAAGAGATCAGATGATGATGATTGGAAGGTGAACCACTCACGGTGATGCCGCAACTGACTCCGGCTTCGCGGTGCTGCGTAGCTGAGAGCATGTATCGGATGAGATCGGGGTACATTATGAGGGATGATTTGTTGGCATCTGGGATGGGACTTCCAGGTGGTATGTAATAGCTGGCAAACATTTTGACTGTTCGTCCGTTAGACTTTGAGATGTGCCGAAGATGTATGACGTTGAGAGGATGGAAAGAGTACCTTCTTTTCCCCACTGAGTGTAATCGTTCAGTGTGGCGTTCGTCTGACTCAAGAAGCTGGTCGAGATGCTGTTCTGTATTTGTCCTGTCAGGTCGTCCACCATATCTCTCTGCGCAAAGAAGCTCAGCAGCGTGGTGGATATGGCAATGACTGCGATGAAGAAGAGGACAGCGCCAGCAAAGACGGTAGGAATGGAGAATATCTGTCTCCACCTCTCCTCTTCTTTCACTTTGGCTTCTCCCTGTTTTAAATGAGAAGATGATACGATACGACGCGTGTGATCTCACCGCCGGGCTAGCATAAGCCACGGAAGTATCGCTCCTCGGTTCATTGTCTGAAGTGGCTCCCTCTCCATCTTTCACCACCTTCAACTCGACCTCGTTTTCAGGAGACTTCATGGTTGAATAGACGGTTCCATCTGTTTCCGTTGCCACTTTGAGGATGTAAAGCACGATGAGAAGTAGTGTAACCGTCAGACCTGCCACCAACAACAGCACCTGCCGCATCATCAGAAGGAGAGAAGAGGATGAAGGAGGTCGACTTACCGAAGAGTTGGCCTCAGCGGTGTACTCTTCTCCACCTTGCGGATTCTCTCCCACCCTCTGCTCAGCCCTCCTTCCATCCACCAGAGAGAAGAAGCAGCTGAGAATCACTAGCAGTAGACAGCGCATGATGTGAGCCGTCTGTGCGGGTCTGTGGCGGTAGTGATTTGCCTCCCCTCTCCCGAAACCGCAAACGTCACAAAAACCTTTTTTGGATGACGACAGATGCGGTGCAGAGCTCAATGTCAGCAAGTTCAACACGTGAATTCTTTGGTCGACACCCGCACAGCGCGAGAATGACATCCACGGCTGAGGACAAAATAGAACCTGCCAAAATTTAGAGATTCTCTCCATGGTGAGGGGCGTATTTCACCTTTTGAACATTTTTTGAACGATAGAGGAGCTCTGTCGTGACCACCTTAGCGGCCCACTCACGGTCACGCCCCTTCAATTTGTATGCACGTTTACTCGCTCGAAAATCATCTCTTCATCGCGATGTCTAACATGATGCAATTTTATGGAGGTAGCAATCCGTGCGACACTCTCGTCACTTGTAAGAAGACATCTTCTAAGGTGGAGCTTGACAAGCCCCAATCTCTGAGAGGACTCTCTCCTTCTCTCTTCGCCTCGTTCTGAAGGGTCTGAAGTAGTCCACCGATCTCATCTTCATCGGTGGAGGTGATGGCGAAGACGATGCTGCTGCCGCTCTTCTCCGTGAGATGTGCCGATGGAAGAGTGGAGAGGATGAGATCGATGACTTCGTCCGATCGATCGTCGATGGCGATGAGCTGGTGACCGTGAGAAGGTGTCGAGATGAGGATGATGTGAAGATGCAGAAGATGATGAGATCGAGAGACGATGATGTCTTCACCTGCAGACGATATCCCACTGCATATTTGTTTTTAAGATGTAAACTATTTCCCACAGTCAAAACAGACCCCTGAGACAATATAGCGATCTTCTCTCCCAGCACCTGTCCTCCATCATCATCATCATCATGATGCATCTCTCCACCTCCGCTTCTTCCATGGCGTGTGTCGTCAACACGATCAACTTGTCTTCGCGGATGCTCTTGAGCAGATTCCAGACTCTCCTGCGATTCACGGGGTCCATTCCAGTCTACAACTCTATCACCCCGAAATTTCGAAGAATGATCACCGTTGGCTCATCCATGATCAATAGGCTTGGGTTGCCCACGATAGACATCGCCACTTGCAGTCTCCTCTTCATGCCTCCACTGAACTGACCGGAAACCAATTTAACCTGGATAGATTGTCATCAACGTCGACGACTGAAAGCTTTACCTCGTGTAAGTCGACATTCTTGAGTATGTCGATACATTGGAAGGTGGGGCCCTCTGATTGGATCATGTGGATGATCCTGACGTGTTCGAATGCTGTCAGCTCTGGCCAGAGGACATCAGACTGTGGACACACACCCATGCGACGTTGAATGGTGGATATGTCGTCTTGAAGAGAAGTTTCCATGATCTACAACGAGGCTTTGGCGGGTTGTAGATGGTGGAATGGGTCTCACCTGGACTTATCCCGTGAACGATTTCTTTCCCGTGAGAATCTGAAAATTTGAGGAAAATTGTCGATCTACAACGCTCACATCGATCAGAGTCGATTTTCCCGCGCCGTTGTGTCCCAAAACCGCCAGGATAGTCCCAATCTCTCCAGTGAGAAATATGTCGTTCAGCGCGGGCTTGAATGTCTTCTTCCCACACATCCAAGTCTTCTTGACATAAGCCTTCGACAGCCCGTTGATCTTTAAAATACATTTTCCATCTTTTAATCTCTCGTACTCCTGCCTCACATCAGGGTCAGGGTGGTACGGCCTATCCCAGATCAGTCGTTCCACCTTCGAATCGAAATTTCGACGAGATCTCACGGGTTACGTAACGTAAGCTGACGGCCTCTACCACCCAACCAGTAAGAAGGTGAGAGGAAGAAGAAAAAAGGTCGATTCATCTTGTTCTTATCTTTCAGAACCTAACCGAATCAGTGTCGCTCTTCCTATGAACAGGCCCCACTTGATCTAAATAGAGCATGATTATGATATAGACGATGGTGTTGACCCACAGCCCCACGATGTGATACATCGCTGGCTCAACCGTATCCCACACCGTTAATGTTCGAGGACCACTCTGCGTGACGTTCTCAGCGTGTCTGTACATGTCGTGTGGTGTGAATTCCTTAGACATGTGATTGTATGGATCGGTGATGTATTCAATGATGGAGAGGAAGCGGTTGAAGCTGGGAGGGTGAGGAGGTGATGTAGAAACGCGTCTCACTGCCAGAAGGGGAGGAGATAGAAGAGCTTGTCGTATGATACGATTGGCTCGGATGAGCTGTAGAAAGATTGAGTGATGATCGTTCATCATCCATCGATCATTCAACGATCGATCATCGTCCATGTTCATCATCGATCGATGACGCGTTTGTTCTCGATCATCAACTTCGAACAGATGAAACTCATCGAAAACTCACATCTGACCGAGTAAATTGGTGTTGTAGTACCCTCCATTGGTCGTCGCCAAATACCACAGAAATCCCCCGGAAAATCCCACGAAAGTTCTGCGAAAGATCGTAGACCAAGCCATACTGAACGCGATGCTGGCGCAACCTGAGAAATTCTCAGAAATGTCTACGTCGACATTCTACCCTCACCGTACGAGAAGAACAACAGCATCAACACTCCCAAATCCGTCTGCCTGAACAGCTGAACGTTGGGTAATGTTAATCCCAAAGATATAATGACCAGCACTACAACAGTATAGATGGACAAGTGAAAGAGGTACCAGGATGACCAATACACCCAATCGATGACCCCCATGGATTTGAGATAGCCTGTCGTATTTCATTCATTTTATTTGATTTTATTCTATTTGTTGATTTGATGATCGTCACGTGGGCGATATCGCAAGAGCGATCGTCTTCGCACATATTCGATTGTGTTTTATTGTATTTTATTATATTTATGGAAATCAGACTCTCACCTCTCATTCCCGATTCACATTCGGACACGATTCGAAGGAAGATGAAGAGCATATCAAAAGACACCATCATCACGATGATCATCGGCTCAAACTCTCGACCTGCCTCATCCATCAATCACGTATGACATCACCTCCATCTCATTCACCTTTGTCCAGATTGGCATCGATGGTGGGAAAGGCTTTCGTAGAGAAGGTGAAGTTGGGAGGTTCACCGACGGACATTTCGTATAGAGATGACTGCAGCATGATGTGTGTCCCATGCGACCATCGTCTACCCTCCATGGTGAGGGGATCGTTTGTTCCAGCAGTCTCATTGTTTCCCACGATGTATAACGTGCAGTTGAGGCTGTCTGATGGACATTTGAGATCAGTATAGCCGGGTTTAGAGAACGAGATCCATGTTCGTACATAAAGCCCCTGCAGAGTGATCCAACTGGATGGGATCAATCTTGGAATGTCAATATATTGTATACTCTAAGTCGGGTAGGAAATCGATGGTTGATCCATTCTGCAATTGTCCTCGATTGTAGCAGCTGATGTCGTACAGTGAAGAGCCATTCACATGATCTCCCGTCTCGAGAGTATAATCTGGAGGGGATATAGACAACGAAGCCCGATGGGCGAATGCATTCATCTTCTCCCAGTTTGTCTTCGAATAGGGACCCCACAAGATCCGTCGGCAGGAGAGGTCATTACCACACGGTGGAGGTAGAGAAAGTTCCGCTGGGTGAACGGGTTGATGTACGGTGGCTGATACGATCAGATTGGAAGATGTGTCGAGTGACACACCTGGTAATTTGAAAGAGGACAGAACCACTGAATAGATTATGAGCCAGAGTGGAGGTGAGAGTCGTACGAAGAGAAACCATTTCGATCTACATTCTACGATCAGATGCTTCCAGATCAGTGCTTTGTGTTGTCTGAATGAGAGTGCAACTCCCATCCCGATCGAGATCGACAACACTTTGAAATGTGGCAGGTAACATTTATTTTAGATATTTTTCTTGTTTCAGTGAGAAGCCACTGGTCATTGTCATCGTAATCACGGGTGGTCACTGTTAAATGACTCTTGACTTGTGAAGATGACGTCACATTGATTGAATCAGATCACACAACGCAAGTAAAATGCCAGTCAAGGAGGTCAAAAACTACATCGAATTGTTAGATGCCTCCCGAACCAAGACACCTTTGGGCAACGTAATCATATATCTATACGAACCGGGATCCAATGTCCATCAACAATTGGTCCCCGTTTATGAAGACATCTCACGCCGCTGTCCATTCCACCAGTTCTTCACTTGTTCGATAGACAATCTCACAGAAAAAGAGGTGGAAGATCTCGGTGTCATAATCTACCCCATCTTTCTCATCTACGACTCTGGAAGACAAAAGCAGAAGCTCCAAGCTTCGTCCAAAGAGGGTCTGCTGAACACGATGAAGAGGTCTGGTGTATTGACAGATTCATAAATGCCTTTGCCTTAGTTGTGTCTTTTCATCTTCTGTTGTTCTGCTGCACAAAAACACTGGTCGTCCAGCCAAGCAGGAAGGGGAGGACCAACCTTCGCCGTTTCTACTAGAGGATAAAAACAATCAATATCAAGTAGACATCGACGACGAGGTGATAGACACGATGCGACCACACCAATCGCACACGAGCTGATAATATTCAGGGAATGCACCCTATGATGACGCACGACCAATTTATGTCTCAGTCAGACCGCCAACTTGGATCATGTCAGATTCGCGATCATGGGTGAGAGGGTGTGAGGTCAGCGTGGGTTGGGAGCCAGCACGACGTCTCTGGGTGAGTTGGCCAACATGGTATTGGATTGGTATTGGATTGGTATTGGATTCGCGACCATTCTAGCCAATTTTGGAAGAGACGTCGTGCTGGCTCCCAACCCACGCTGACCTCACACCCTCTGGCAGAGTCGTGGTCCATCACCCAACAAGACGGCGTGGCAAGTCAACAATCCAGGAGATCGCAATCGGATGGATCACAGGTCCAGACGCGAGAGTGGTCATGTCATGTGTAATCCTTTGGTGGATCACCACGAGATATCCTCCATCGCATCCTTCATCACATTTCTCACGTCACATGATGCAGGTTGGATCGAACGAACCACGCCTCTGCTTCATTCTCCGTGTAGAGTTCAGCCCAGAGAAGATGCTGCCAGAGTTGTACTCCCTTCACGTCCGCCGCAATGCACAACTCCACGAGCAAGATCATAGTTCCATCTTCATCCAGGATCTATACAAGTACTGCCTCAGATCTTAAATCAAGCTCCCCTCTAAATACTTTGAAAAGCGAGGAAAGTACACCTTCCTCTACTGTGAAGCACCTCTCTTCGTTCTGGGAAGTACTTCATCAGAGGGAGAACAGAGGACGAAGCGGAGACAACGAGAGATAGAATGTTGAAAAAGAGAAGAGCTGAAGAAGAGGAAGTGCAACCAACACAGCCAGCGAGAAAGTAGACGTGTCACGGATGAATAAAAGTGTCGACGCAGTTGGAAATGTAGACGGAGTCTGAAAGACCGCAGGACCAACGGCTCATTCTCTTGGTGAATGAGACAGACTCTAAACGTAGAGAGCTCACAGTGACACAAAGACGGAATCACGCTGCGAAGCTCGAGAAACACATCACAACATCTCATTTTCAGATTGAGATCTGAGATCGCATAAGCACTGCGAGAGAAGTTCTTTACGTTGGAAGATCTTCAGACATCTTTGTCAACGGATTTCATCTCATCCAGAGTTTGGAATCTTTCAATCACAGACCCAGCAACAACATGCTGGAAAATGAAGAGGTAGCTAATCACGATGAGCCCTCGTCCCAGCCTGAGAGCTCAAATGGTCGACATATGGACCTTCACGGTGCGAAGCTGCGGGCTTACGCAGCCACCATTGGCGAAGAGGATATAGAATATGACCATGACCTATCCTCACCCTTCGAGGACAGAAGCTCGGGAGATTCTGGCGAATCAGAAGAAGAGGTGAGCGACGTCCAACATCTCCAGCGATCTGCAACACCTCTCATCGTTCTCTCCTCTCCCCTCTGTCTATATCATCACCATCATCATTTTCCTGATGTAATCGTCTAAAGGTGACCACTTTGGTGCCTACTTATAAAAGAATTCGCATAGTCGAGCCACAAGAGCCGCACAGGGCTCGAACTCGATCAAACTCCACCTCCGAAGAGGGTATCAAGCGCTCCACCAGCTACGATCACTTAGACAAGGCGGAATCACGGACGCCGGAGCCCCCCTCTCCATGTGAGTCTCTCACATTTCCGTCCATCCATGCCGTATGTCGTCGATCTGATCCCAAGCAGCGACGAGACAATTGAGAAGGGAGAGAGGAAGTCGAGAGGTCCTCCGCATGAGTGATCTAGAACCCGGACACATCATCATCCCATGTTTCATCCCCCCGACTGTGGTCGCCCTCACACCAAAGGCGATCAACCCAGATGAAGAACACATCAACATTCCTTCTTGGAGGGTTGTGGAGGATTTCGTAGAGTATCCATTCAGGGCACACGCTCTACCGAAACCTGTTCCACCACCGGCACCAATCACAGAGGAGAAGAAGGAAGGAGAGGAGAAGAAAGAGGGAGAAGAAAAGAAGGAAGGAGAGGAGAAGAAGGAAGGAGAGGAGAAGAATGAAGGAGAAGAGAAGAAAGAAGGAGAAGAGAAGGAGGGAGAAGAGAAGAAAGAAGGAGAAGAGAAGATAGAAGAGAAGGTGGAGAAGAGAGAAGAGAAGAGAGAAGAGGAAAAGATAGAAGAGAAGGTGGAGAAGAGAGAAGAGAAGATAGAAGAGAAGGTGGAGAAGAGAGAGACAGAGGAAGAGAAGGAAGGAGAGACAGAGAAGATGGAATTGGACAAGGAAGAGAAGAGAGAACCAATGGAAGAGAAGAGAGAACCAATGGAAGAGAAGAGAGAACCAATGGAGGAGACAGGAGAGGAGAGGACACAAGAGAAGAAGGACGACCCCATGGACATCGAAGAGAAGAAGGACAGCACAACTTCAACTCACAAAGAAGACAAGCCTTCACGAGAAGAGAAAAACTCGGAAGAAAAAACGGCGGCAATTCCAATGGAAGAGGAAGAGAAGAAGGAAGCAACTCTTCCCCTCCATCCACCCACATCCAACCTTGAAGCAGAACACACAGAAGCTCAGGCGTCAGTCACGGTGAAGGAAGAGAAGACACAAGTGAAGAGAGAAGACAATGGAGGAGCATCGATGGTGCCGCAAGACGAGGTACAGATGGATGACACGGACTCGCTGAAAGAGAAGATCGTTCAGACGAGGATACGTACCGTACTCACCACCGACGAGACCCTCGTTGTAGATGGAAAAAATTCAACGGAGGTACAAGAGACGACCACCACCGTCGTCGCAAAAGTCGAAGAAAAGTCGGACGAAAAATCCGAGGAAAAAGCGGAGGAAATTTCCGACGACGACAGCGACCCCGAGGTGAGAGACATCCATCTACAACGGTTCAAATGAATGAAACCACCCTCCTCACCCCTCCAGGATATATCTGACCACGCTTATTCACTTCGACACTTTTGTCGCGAGCTATTGGAACGCTATCACTTCCCTCTGACCTCTAAAGACGGACCCGTCCCCGAAAAAATGGAAGACCTTCCCGCCGCTTTTTTCAAGAGGGCATCGGAGCTGTACGTACGCTGCAAGAAACGTAAAGCACATCACAACCGTAGCCTGACCGGTGAGTGTCGACACGTGGCGGTCGACATTTCTGACTCGACAGCGCCGACCGAATTGGATGCAGACGACCTCGTTAGAAAGAAATTTGGGAGGTTGAGAGATCGATACACGATCATCGCTTCTTTTCCAGAGAGGACGTGGATGCCTTCGGAATTTGTTCTACCCACCACCCCCACCACCCCCATCACACCCTCTCCCCGAGGTGAGATCCATCTACAACGATACAATCAAAATCCGCGATGCGTCTGAAATCCGCGAACGCGATCGGCTGAATCACAAACAGTTCATCATCCTTCTCCTTGGGTGAGACGCAGCCGACCGACTCCACCACCAGCACCTCTACCCCTTCCACCTCCTCCCCTCTTCAAGAGGAAGAGAGTTCGATATCTCCGCGAGTGTTCTGACTCTGCAGAGGAAGAGGACCACTTTGACATCGCTGATGGTGATCTATCTGCCGACGAATTGAACGACGAGCTCGTTCAATTGAAAGTGAGGAGACCGCCGAGACAGAAGCGTTCGAGATTATCGTACGACATGTCACGCTGGGAGGTGCGATATTCCGAGAAAATGAGATTCAAAATTGACCGTTGTAGATCGTCCCGCAGCCAACTCCGATCGAAGGTCAGCCCGAGAGAAACGTTATCCGCCTGAGACGATTACCCCCCGTACCTCCCCCGGCCCCGCCACCCCCTCCCACCCCCCCCTCCCATCCCATCGTACCACACAACCCCATGTATGTCAAGCAGTCGCGGCCGCCGAGGCCCAGCCTCACCATCATCACTGGACAGACTACACCGGGCACGATCAACCGTCCTATTTTTAGACCAGCGCCGCAGGTTTTGACCGGTACCCCAAATCTACCGAGGTGGGAGGGAGGAGTGGCTCGTTGTAGATTGATGATGTCACAGGTTCCCACACAATCCGAACTTACCCCCCAGGCCCGTCAATACGAAACCGAGCATTCCGGGTGTGCCCATGGTCGCACCGCCGTCTACAACGACCCAGACGACCATTCCCCTGAGGAACGTCCTCCCCGTGGGTCTTCCCAACGGATCGCGTCCCACCATCGCTCCATCCGTCCCCCTCCCCCGCACCGGCTTCGAAACCTCCGGAAAATTTCCGGTCGGCCGCGCCGGACCCTCCCCCAGCCTCACTCGTCCTCCCATGGCCGTCAAGGGAAGTGAAATTGGGGTCAAAATGAGCCAGAAGCCGATCTCAGTCATGAACAAGCTGCCCGGCCGTCCGGTGGGCCCCTCGCCGGGGCAGCCAGTCATCCCTGGCAGCCTACAGAACCCAATTTTACCCTCTCTCTCCCGAATGGGTCAATCGCCCATACAGATCAACCGACCACCGTCTCTGGCGCCCGCCGTGGGGGCCCCGAGGAACTTTCAAAATTTGAATGTGGCGGGAAATCAGCCGAGCATAAGGCCGTTGCAGAGGCCGCCGCAGAATGTACCGAGGACGAATGGAAATTTCGTGCCGACTCCGACGCTGCAGCCCAGGCCTGTCGTGGGCAACCCAGTCATACAGCATCCGGTTCAAGTGCAGGCGAGGCCCGTTCTACAACCTGCCACTCCCCCCTCACTACCACCCTCCACCCAGGCCAACGTGCAGAATCGGCCAAACGTTCAGGCCGTTCAGAATCCTAGCGCGGAACCGCAGAAGAGCGCTCACTTGTCCACGACTTCAGTACAGTGATGAAACAAATGGATGGGGAGGACGGTAGAAACATTTGTTATGGAGGACGGACAAGACAATGATACTATGAGAACGATGGCTCGAAGATGGAGGAACGTTTTGTACAGATTGGCTCAGGCTATAAATAGACTCTCCCTCGTGTGATATTCGTGTGAAATGTGGATTTTAATTGATTTTATTCTGTATTACAGGACACATTCGAATGTGATGTCGGTGATGATGGTGATGGGAGTGAGATGGAGGATGCCACAGACGTAGAGGGAGATCTCTGGAAGGGCCGACGTCCAATCGTCATCCACACGTGCCGTGTCATCGACTGGGCTCTGCTGTGGAGAGTCCTCGAGCTCGCTCTCTTCTGCCATCGTGTCTTCGTCGAGGATGGTCTTTGAAGATGGTGTCGGTGATGTGAGGTTGGATGTGTCATCTTCTAAAAGACCTGGGCTCTCCTCGCCGTCGGTCGTAGGGGGAGAGAAGATATCTCTGAGAGCTCTTGACATGCTTCTCGTCCGTTTGAGAGGAGAGGGGGCAAAGTCGTCTGAGATGCCTCCATCTCTTGATGCATCCTTCCTCTTCTTCTTCCTCTCTGGACGGTCCAAATCGTTCGAAGAGGCTAACGATTTCTTCTTCTGTCTCAGATACTGAACTCCACATCTCTGTCCAATGTCAATGCTGATCGATGGCGAACGACTCACGTTACAGAGGGTGCTGCTCCCTTCTGGGCCTCTCCTCCAAAAGCGAGCGTTTGTTGCATGACAGCGAAGGCAAGGGGGGTGGGGCATGTTGTCGGTTAATAGCGATTGTGAACTTTCTTCAGGTTTATTGATTGATTTTTTATTATTTCAAACGGTGAACGATCCGGATCGGTATGAGAGGTAAAACTAGAGGAAACAATCTGAATTCATTCGTAGAGTTATCGACGGAAAGGAACAGACTGATGGTTAGTCAACACCATCCATCGAGATGGAAAGAATGTCTTTGTGATTCGATGATGTGGTTCTTTCACATCGTGTGAGTGCCTGATCACTCGCGATTGAAGAAGTCCACGATCAAAGTGTGGTGTTGTCCGTCCGGGGTAGTGTGCTTCAAGTTGAACGGCCTCGAACTTTTTGAGAAAGCGAGCAGACATTTTTCACGTCAACGGGCTGCAAGGTGCAGCATGCTCAGAGAGGTCTTCTTCTCTCTCCTCCTCTTGGGTTTCGTCCATGCTGACGATGTAGACATCTTAGTCTCACTGTTCAGCGCAACTGGGGGTAAAGATGTCAAGGCGTTGCTGCTGACTTGTGAAAAGGTGAAACCTGGATGAATCGCACGAATTGGTTAGATACTTCCACCGATCTGAGCTCATGGTATGGAGTTGACACCGATTTTCAAGGTCGTGTGACGCATCTGAGTCTGAACGGAAACAATCTCACTGGATCTCCACCGAACATGAGTGAAGTCCTTTGACAAAGAGATGTTTATTGATGCGGATCACAGGTGGATTAGAACAGCTTACCTCCTTAAATTTATCCAACAATCACCTTCACGCGCCGGCGGACCTCTTCTGGTCGTCTCTCACAGATCTCATCTTCTTGAACATCATCGACGTCTCTGGCAATGCGTAAGAAGTCAGATGTCACCTCTCGCATATCTCGTGCATCTCTCACATCGCACACCTCATTCTGTCAGCGATCTCCAAGATCCACCGGTCTGTCTACCCGTGAATCTCACTTGGTTGTCCATCTCCAACACTGGTGTGGGCGCCCTCTCTGGTTTCCTCACTTCTACCCCTGGCTCGCACTGCGACCTCCCTGGAAGCCGTCTCAAACACTTTGATTGCAGTCACAATCCTTCTTATCCGATCGCTTACGCTGAAAATCTGTACGGTGACGCGTTAGAGTACGTCGATTTCTCCCATACCCTCTTTATAGTGGAATATGTAGTACCCCTCCTGCCGAATTCGGTGACTTCACTATCGTTGAATTTTTTGGACTCTGGGAGTGGGCACATGAGCTTTCCAAATCTTACGCGGTTTCATCTGACTCGCCTGCATCTGGTGAATGATGGATGATGAGATGTCGCTGATGAGGTCAGGCAGGATACACCTTCCTCCGCACGTCTAAATCAGATCTATCGGGTCTGTGTAAACAAGATCGACTCGTTGATTTAAATCTGAGGTGAAAGGACATGATGCGCATCACGATGAAGATGTTGATGACGACTGTAGCGGAAGTGCGTTGAGCGCTGTCCCTCCTTGCATCTACAGATCTCTACCCAATTTAGAGATCTTAGATCTATCGAACAACAATCTGACGGGTACTCTGGAGATATCTTCCATGACAATGAGGGAGCTGTACGTGTCAAACAACAAATTTGGAGGAATCCTGCCCGATCTCAATCGGCTACCCTACCTGTCTACATTGTCCGCCGCCGACAACGATTTTGGCGGGAAAATCGATCCCAATTACGGTAGCCTCATCTCCTTGATCCTGGATAACAACCACCTTCGAGGAAATCTCCCGGAATTTTCGAAGAATATTCGAGTCCTCTCCTTGACCAACAACGACATGGATGGTACCCTTCCCTCATTCGAGAGTTGTAGAGAGCTGAAAATATTAAAAATCTCAAATAATAGCTTTGTGGGCTCTCTACCGCCCACGCTCTTCGATGTAGATCTACAATTGCTCTACGTAGGGGTGAGAACTTTCTGAGAAATATGCGAGAAATTTACGAGAATAGGGGAATCAGTTGAACGGTACTTTGAAGCCTTTCAGTACATCGCTGATGGAACTCGAATTGCAATCCAATCAGGTGCAGACATGAAGACGTACCATTCTGACAGTTTTCTCTCAGTTCTACGGTCCGATGTTCAATACAACGCATCATCTACAACTCACCACTTTATTTGTGCAGAACAATAATTTCCACTCGATCACCGGTTTACCCTCCAATGTCTTGTACGTGGATCTATCTCACAACCAGGTGAGAAATTCGGATGAAATTTCGCGTCTGATCGGCTGTACAGTTTGACGGTCCTCTACCTTCAGTACCCTCTTCTGTTTTAAGTTTGGTTGCGGATGACAATCGATTCAGTGGAAAATTGCCAAAAATACCACACAACATCCATTCACTATCCTTGGGGGATAATTCCTTCTCAGATGCCGAAGCTAGCGACGCCACTTGGTCAGATCTCCCCTTCATTACTTATCTCAACCTCTCTATGAATCGACTGACTTTCCTACCGAAGGTGACAACCCATGCATCTCTCAACATTCTTACATATTCTTCAGATTACATCAGCTCCACGGCTCTCAACGGTAGATGTTTCTCACAACATGTGATACCTGCCTGATGCGCATCATGGATCTAACTTGAACAGGATCGCAGGAACAGATCTATCTTCTGTCAATACATCGACACAAACGATATATCTCTACGAGAGAATCTCGAATTTGAACTTGTCGAATAATCTGATGACGAGATGGAACGATTTCTACGGTAGAGTCTTAGACATCAGTATGAATCGGCTCGAGGCCGTGCCGAACATCATTCAAGCTACGTACCTGAATATCTCACACAACAGAATTCGCAGCGGTGATTTTCACACGAAATCAACCATCTTACGAAAGTCAGAACTATTCAACGATGATGACAGTTACCTGGGTTACCTTCAGATATTCGACGCGAGAGACAATGAAATCTACGTCGTGGGACGATCGTTGAGCTACGCGACACAATTGAACTACCTCGACCTATCTTACAACCCCGTGGGATTCTTCTACGCAGAATTCAGCCGCTTGCAGAACTTGGCAACGCTTC
Source organism: Planoprotostelium fungivorum (assembly GCA_003024175.1). Taxonomy (NCBI): domain Eukaryota; phylum Evosea; class Variosea; order Cavosteliida; family Cavosteliaceae; genus Planoprotostelium; species Planoprotostelium fungivorum. The sequence continues at coordinate 90,805 of MDYQ01000014.1, forward strand.
TCATGAGTCACATGAACAGCTGGAATGAACCTCTATCACCTACCATCGGTAGCATCCTGTTGCTGCAGACATTAGACATCAGTGGTTCGAATTTCGTTGGAAGATTACCCGACTCGCTGGGTGAGCTCGCTTATCTGAGACACTTGAACGCCTCGAATTGTGGTTTCAGCGGCGATTTTCCATCGACTTTTCAGTACAATCGTTATCTCAGGGTGTTAGACATGGTGATTTCATATCGTATGCTCTTGATCTATCTGAATATCTACAGTCCAACAACAATTTGACCGGCGGAATTACGGACGAGGTGACGATCCATCAGATCTTCACGTTGAACGAAACAGATGGCCGCCATGATCAGCTTGAAGCACATGGATCTGTCTGGTAATCAGTTGAACGGTACGATCTCCAGTCGAATCGGTACATTGTACAATCTGAAACACTTGGATGTATCGTGAGGCTTGAAAGATTGCAATGGATTGAAACGGGTAGGTGCAATCGATTGAGGGGAACCATTCCTGATGTTGTATCGACCTTAAGTCAATTAGAACACATAGATTTGAGGTAGAATATACACCGAGATACTCCACGACTGATCGACAACAGTGACAACGAATTGACAGGTCACGTGCCAGACCTCATCAGCTCATCCCCCGTCCTCCGTGTCTACAATCTGAGCCGCAACCATCTCAAGTATTTCCTCTGTTTGAATGACTTCATCTCACTTCATCCAGCGGAACTGTTCCCAAGACCATCTCCACCATGCCCAATCTATCTGTCTTGGATTTTTCATCGAATTCTCTATCGGGTAGACTCTCACATTGCACACACCGTCTCACTCTACAGGTTTCTCCAGCACGATGGACCTATCGTCCCCCAACGTGTCTCGTTGTAGTCTGACGGACAATCCCATCGTATGCCCCAGACCTATCTGGGCCGTGACAACGTGCCACACCACCTGCTCGACGAGAGAGAGATCAGAGTGGAGGGAGACGTAGACTCTTTCGATCGTGAGGAGTTTGTGAAGCAACTGTCGATCGCGACGAAGATCTCTCATCGAAGATTGGTCTTGATCTATCTTCGCCCCGGGAGCGTAATCGTTGGACTACACATCCTGCCAGCCGATTCAAAAGACATCTCGGAAGGTCAAGCTTCTGCGACCGATTCGGTCCAATTCCTCCTCTCTCGATCTCTCGCCTTGAGCCACTTTACGGTTCTATCTGTGACGAGTGGACTCCACTTTCCCACAACTTCACATCCATCGACGACAGATCCGCTCGAGGGGGAGAGACATTCCGAACCATTGGATCGTGGAGCCATAGCGGGTATCATCATCGCAGTCCTGATCATCGCGATCGTCGTGATCATCGCGATCATCATCATGGCGAAGAGAAGTAGATCTTCAGAAGACATCCAATTACGCGCCATTCAGCGGGACATGATACTGAGGGACGTAATCATCGAAGATCAGATCGGGCAAGGTTGCTTCGGGGAGGTCAGTCTACAACGTTGTAGACGGTCAGAAATGACGTCATCAGGTGTACAGAGGAAAATGGGCCGGCGTGACCGTCGCACTGAAATGTCTCAAAGAAGAAGACACACTCGAGTGGCTGAGAGAGGTGGGATGGAGGGGGGAGGCACGAATGATTGAGACGGTACAGGCTTCCCTCCTGCGAAAACTGAACCATCCCAATATCGTTCGATTCCTGGGAACTTTTTCAGCAGATCACACGACCTTCATGGTATTAGAGTGGGAGTGGAAATCATTTATTTCAATTGAATCGTGATAGATTTGTCGAATGTGGTGCCGTGGATTCGTTCTTGCGTAGACCCGAAGTGAGAGATAGAATAAGAGAATACGACTTGTTGTGTATGACCATCGAAGTGGTGCAGGTGAGAGAGATGTGTTTCCATTCGATTGAGTCGATTCAGGGCATGTGCTATCTCAAAATGAAAGGAATCATACACCGGTGAGATGTCCGAAAATTCGACGAAAAACGATTTTATTTCGTTTGATTCACGAAAGTTAGAGACTTGGGTGCCAGAAACCTCTTGGTCGCCCACACTGATCGGAGGTATCACGTCAAGGTGCGAGACTTCTTCACATCTCCATTCAAGCTTCTGTTAGATTTCAGATTTTGGTATGAGCCGCGAGAGCAGTTTCTATGAATCGAAAGACAAGCAGATCGCGTATAAGGTGACTGATTACGTAACCGTCTCACGATTGTTCTTCTCAACCAACACAGTGGTCGGCACCTGAAGTGGTCCACAAGGTGGGAAGCAGCTCACAGTCTGACGTATGGAGTTTTGGTGTGACTATGTGGGAGATTTTTTCAAAGGGAACAGGTGAGAAGAATAAAATGAAATAAAATCGCTCCGTCTCATCTCGCGAATGATGTTGCACATCTGTCTTCGATTGACACGAACAGTTCCTTATTCTACATTTACGAATCAAGAGACCGTGAAGAAGGTGAGATTCCAATGAGAGCGACGAACGATCGTTCTGACATGAGAACAGGTCTTTGATGAGAATTATCGATTAGACAATCCGGGGTGCTCCGTGACTCTATACGATATCATACTCACCTGCTGGAATTTGGATCCGCAGCAGAGACCTACCTTCGAAGAGATCCTGAACATACTTCAGAAGATCGCGTCTGTCGAGAGGGAAGACAGCTTACGTTCAGAAGCGAGAGATGAAGAGCAGGCGGGAGACGTGTATGCTTTCGGTGACAGGATTGTGCCCTCTGACTCTCTGTATCACGCGTGAAGACCTTGGATGATCGTCATCACTGTCATTACTTGTAGGAAAAAGATATAAAGAAGATGTTTAAATTTTTTCTCATTAAGGAAAATCGTTGTAGATCGGTCTGACACCAGCGTCAAGCTCATCGCACGGTGCAGAAGAGACTATTAGACAACAAGAACTAATACGAAAGTGAGAGGCAAGCATACGTAGACTCGAATCTAACGTAATCGCACAGCGAGATGGTCGAACAGTGCGAGCTGTGTGGTGATACCGATGATCTTCTGAGATGTCAAGGGTGCAAGAAAGCCCTCTATTGCAGCGTCGAACACCAGCAGATCGATTGGAGAGAACACAAGAAGAATTGCACAAAGGACACTCTCGAAGATGGGAAGAAAGAAGATACCGGCTTCACGAGAGTAAGATACCTCCTTCGCCGTCTCCCATCCGTGTCATCAAACGGACCGATGGAATGTGACATCTTCTCATCCACCTTTAGAGGATCCAAGTCGATCTCATTCGCAGAGCCATCCGCGAGGGCTTCACAGTCAAACAACTCTTACGCTCTGCTTCCGAGGCCGAGAAGAACGGACAGACTCTCGCCGTCTTCTTCTTCCACAAGCTCATCGTGGAATCTCTCACGAGCACACGTAAGAAGAAGAAAGACAAAGGAAACGCCCCCAATCCAGCCGTCGAGGTGAATCCGTCATCGAAAACGGCTTCATACGTATGATTGACTGTGTCACAGGCCTGCATTCCTCTTTTGAACGTCTACGGAGGAGAAGAAGAGAAGACGAACCGTTCTCTCAAACTAGAGAATCTCCTGGAAGATGCATCTCTCCTCACCACCAGCGAATGTCTCGATTTCACGATGAAACTCACCGATAAGAGTACATGTCTCTCACATCTCATCTTTCTCACTCGACATCAGAGCTCACCGATCGTTTCTTGCATCACCTCGCCGAGTGCATCACTTTGGACGTCTACGTCGGTGACAGATCGACGTCCATCACGCCCGCGATGGACATTGTCATCCAGAGAGTGATGAACAGAGGCATCTCTTCCGTTCAGAGGATGTTAGAGGGTATTCACAAGACGTCACCCGCCCATTACGATGAAGTCATTCGAATCATCTACAATGGTGTTGAAGAACATGAGAGAGAAGAGTTGGAGAGATATCATCAGAACAAGGGAAGAGGTCGTCTTCTGTGAGTTAGAAGATTATCACGATGGAAGACTAACACAGAGTAGATGATGCATGTTTCGTAATCGATCAACATCTGTTCATTAATATACATATTTGATAATCAAGTGTCCCCTCTTCTAAAGTCTCGTCGTGTGTTCGTGAAGAAGTGTTGGGCTCATAATGGGTGATGATATCACTGCCCGATCGATCAGATGATAATCAGAATCAAATCACTCACATCCTCTCTTCTTCTGTTGTCCCTCGTAGAGATGAATGGCGACGATCTCGTCTGTCTCTAACAAGATGAGGTCACCGTGCGGGTTCGTGAGGACGTACTTCTCTGTTCTTGTCCTCTTCATTCTCCTCGTTCGGCTGTTGTTGCTACCCACCACCCCACGACCCGAGAGAGGCCGATCCTGAGCCAAAAGATTAACACCAAATAAAATGGAGCATCGAATGATGAAAAATGAAGGAGAACAAAACGAAAGAGAAAGAGAAGGGTGAAGAAGAGAAAGTGCTCACGTTTGTTTCACGGCGATGCTGACGATAGACTCCCAAACTGATGAGAGGCTGTTCCGCCTCGATGAGAGTATCAAACGACACTCTATATCGTTGTCCCTGTCCTCCTTCAACTCTCCAAACGAAAGACTTGAATCTCTCACCACCAACTGTGGATAATGTGCTTGTATGGGGATGATGACAGAGAGTTCATCCACCAGCTCTTCTAAGAATGGAATGAGATCAGGATTCTCAAAGGATTGTGCCAGAATGGCATCCAATATGCTCGAGCTGAATCTACAATGCGTGTCACACTCGTGATGGTGAAGGAGAACTCACACTTGGCCCGATTGGAATGGATTTGTCAACTGAGGGAAACCTTTGTGTCGGTGCATCCATTGTTGATTCTCTAAAAATCTCGAATTGGCAGAATGACCTGATGTCTCTCAATGCAATGTCAACAGAATGGATGTCGTCTCCACGAAGATCACACTTTTGAGAAAAGATGAAACGATGATGAGATGAGATGAACGTGTGAAGATGACTCACTGAGAGCTACGATGGGTTGATGCGATGCCTTCTCTAACAATTGGAAGGCCATGATGCAGCCTGCGTCTGAACTGAGGTCCGTCTTGTTCTGCGGGCCGTCGAGACCGAAGATGACGGTCTTGATGGCAGCCACGGCTCCGGCTCGTTCGAGATCTTGTCGGTGTGTCGGATCACCGTGTATGAACCATATCTGAGGATATATCACGCGGAAGATGATGATGTCACAAGACGATCGCGAGCGTGATGGCGGTGTAATGTCGTGATGATGAGTGTGATCGTGATATGATGAGCGTAACGCGATGATGATGTGATCTCATTTCGATCCTGAACGGTGATGACACAAGTGATGATGTCATCAGATGATGTGGTGTACCCACCATAGGTAAAGACGCTATAGCTCTCCATTGTAGAGCGTTTGGTATCTCCTTTGACAGTATAACGATGGGCACTTGTGACACAGAAGCGTAAGATCTCAATTTGACGACGAATCCCGCCATCTCTTCAAAGTTGAGCCCACAGACGAGAAAATGGGAGTTGATATTCATCTTTTTCTCAGTCAATCAACGCATCTACAACGAGCCTCACCCGCGACGTCGATTCGATGATGGCTTCTGCGATGGTCTTACTCTCCGTGAAATTTCCCAGAATATTGTCGTCTCCCTCGTTGTCTGAATCGGCGGGAGAAGATGGAAGTTGTCGGGAGAGGTGAAGGGGTAGATCGGTTGTTTCGATCATAGATGGACTCAGACTACGTAATACGCTCCTGGTACGTACGCTCACGAATTTTCTGTCGTATTTCAGTTGCGTTGTAGATCGAATAACTCACAATTTCTTCTTGTGAGACCACAATAGCCCACAGTCGCCCTCTCGTATGACATCATCCGATGATATCACGACGTTCTTCCTGTGGTCCGTTCACCGAATGGATTCCCGCCAATTTCTCACCTTCCCTCTCCCGCCAAACCGAGGAGAATGGCTCCATGTTCTCTGTATATCCTCTTCACAGCCTCCTGACAGGTCATCCCCTCGTAAGCTGACATGTCTGACACTCTCCGCGTCTCCGTACGTAAACCCGACACTGTATACGCACGTAAGTGGTTCGTAAGGGTCACGTGACTGACCGTACTGTTGTTCCCACAGGGACAAGCCGTGGAGATTCTTTGGGATGATGGGCGTACTCAACGCATTGCAGAGTACAGCGGCGTAGCCTGGATTAATCACGGCTTGTGATAAGATGCCCATTCGTATGGCATTGGTGGTTAATATATCCGTTACGTCTCTGTCTTCGATCGGTGGCTGAGAAAAGTCATTTTTTGAAATTTGAATCACGCGGGAACTCACTCGGTTGCGATTAGATACGATCTGAGTGAAGATACGTACGTCGGGATTATGACGTCTCACCGCACTTACCTACGATATCTCAGTGATGACGTCATATGATGTCACGTGACCTTCAATGAGGTGTTGGGGTCGCTTGATTCCATTCTGGAGTCATCGCTGAGGACAAAACAAATGGCAGCGTGTTCCATTCTACAACGCGCCATGTCTTTCTCTTGGAGAGGGTTACCTAATAGAATGGATACGAGGAGAGAGTAGTGTGGCTGCTTGACGAAAATCTGTTTCCGTAAGTTTTCATCGATTTTTCCACGGTACCTCCAGCTCACGTGACACGTCAGCATCACCCAGTAGTACGCACATCTGAATCATCTCAGCGTCTCAAATTTTCGCGACGCAGGCCTCCCCCACCTTGACGCTCTCGTTCATCCTCTCTGGCCCGTAAAATTCCTTCAGAAAAGGTAAAACAGGTCTGGCACTCTGACTGACGAGAACTGCGTGATCACGGCCGTGGTAGAAGGCGTAAACTGTGACGTGTGATGACGTCATCACACCTCATAGACACTCACAGGGTGAAGAACGTTCGATGATCTGATCTAATAATAGCCTCGCCTGCCAGGGTACGACTCCGATGGCGATGGCCAGAGCGATCATGATGGCGATCTACAACGAGTCACGATGGAGCGGGTGAGATTTCACCGACTTTTCCAGAGCTGGTCAGGGGAGTGACGTCACCGTAGCCCACGGTGGACAGAGTGGCCATTGCTAAATATAGACCATCTAAGAAGTTGGCCACCTGTGATCGCATCAGTCGGCGAAGGATGATCGAGTGAGTGATGATGATCGAGTGATGATGAATGAGTGATGATGATCGAGTGATGAATGGCGTGGTACCTTTCCTCCCTCTACTACCGTTGGATTCTCTAACACGAAGAGGAAACTTGCAGTGCCGAATAAGAGACAGCTCAAGAGAAAGATCAATCGAAGTGCGTTCCTCGATAAACCTAACGATCAAAGTCAGCTGAAATCCATCCTGTCGACATCTGTTCAACAACATCCATTTGAATGAGATGAAATGACAAGAGAATCATTTCAATGGGAGAAAAGAAATAGTTTGCGTGAAAAAAGTCGATGGTTTCCCTCACTTCCTAGAGCATTTCCGTACGTATCGAGTACGTAAGATGTAGTCTCGTGCAACATGGCGAAGCGTAAGAACTGTACGCCGTAGTAATAGTATCCTAGAAAGGGCCCAGAGAGGCCGGCGAGAGCAGTTGCCAGATCACACCTAAAGACCATGACCATGATGGAGCATGTGATGGAGGGAGATCACCACAAGAGGGCGTTTAAGAAGAAGATCAACTTGCTGGGAGCTAACAGGAAACGAAATATGGCACGGACCATGAAGTAGACGCCGAACGAAAATTCTGTCCAGAGGAGGTATCGATTTTGAAAGAGTTGTTGGATGAGTTGATCGTTTGCACCGGGCGCCACTCCGTCCTATCACATATGAATGAGAATGATTGGGGATGAATGTGTTTACAGTATCGACGTATCCAGGACTGTCTGACGATGTCGTGTTGGGTGCCATGTTGGTGATCTGATGGAGGGTGAGATCGATTGAGATATCAGATTCACCTGTGATACGAAATAAAGAAATATGCAGACAGAAGTCAGGCAGATGAGGGCGGATAGGATCTACGTCGTCATTCAGTCGTGCATCTCCAAATCGAAATCACCTGCGCGAACACACCAAAGAATGATCCCTGAAACACAAAGTAGTAGAATTGAAATACATCATAGACCCTGTCCATCGGATGTCCTCTCGTCCTTCGGTTCATATGTTTGACGATAAACCATATGGACAGGAAGGACAACATGATGGCTGCCGCCAGACAGAAGAAGATCAGCTGGTCCACCAGAAGGGCATTGGTGAACGGAATGATCCCCATCTTCCCCACGCCACACCAAGCATGAGCCGGACGTGAATGTCAGACACTTTTGCGCCAAAATTAAACATAATATTACGTCAAACTACAACGACGTAACGCTTCCAGGCGGCCCCAACATCTCAAAAAGAATTTCCAATCTTTTCTCCATTCCACAAAAGAATTCATCCGATTCAAAATAAAAGATTACAATTCAACAAAACCCTTCGAGAGAAAAATAATTTATTCCTACATCTTCCTCTCTTTGTCGGTCCAACCGAAGAGAAATTCGTCTGGAATTGTCCCATCGATCTGTCCGATCTCTTCGTTATTTGCATTCAACAAGATCTTCTCTAGATCTTTCAATCCGCTGATGGAAGATTCACTGCGGGCTCCGAGGAAATTTCCTTGACGGATGACAATGTCTTCTAATTTCATCTTGCTGTTCTGTCTGTCTAAGATGAGGGATTCGATTGTGTTGGAAGAGGCCAGTCGGTACACCTGTTCCTTTTGTTAATTGAATGAATAAATGATGATAGAATGAATCATCGATGGAATAGATAATTGATTATATAACGAATCACGAATTATAATGGACGACCAATTATAATGAATAATTAATTATAATGGATAATCGAATTGTATGGATTCGATTCACAATGAGAGGAAGAAAGAATAAAATAAAATAAATCATTCACCATGACAGGTTTCGTCTGACCGATTCGATGAGCGCGATCTTGTGCTTGCAGATCCATCTGAGGATTCTGACACGGTTCAGCCGAAAGAATAAAATCAAATAAACCCCACCCAATCGTTATCGTAAAATATGACCGTATCAGCGCAGGTCAAATTGATCCCAAGCCCTCCCGCCCTTGTAGACAGTAAAAAGACGAACAATTCTTCGTCCTTGTAAAAATCCTTCATCTACAACGCGTCAACACTTTTCCCGCCATTTCGACTCACGCTCTCTTCTCTCTCCTGCTGCGGCGTCACACCATCGATTCTCCTGTAGCCGTGTCCCTTCATATCACAGTATGCCTCTATGATGTCTAATACTCTTGTCATCTGTGAGAAGATGAGGACTCTGTGTCCTTCCTTCTTCAAGCGAGTGAGCAGCCTATCTAATACGACGAGCTTGCCGGAAGATCGGATCATCTCTTCGTCTACAACTTCGTTCTCGTCCTTGTCTTCGGGCCATTCAAAGAGGTAAGGGTGGTTGCACGCCTTTCTCAGCTGCATGAGTTTGTTCTGCAGGGAAGAGCCAGAGTTGCGAAGGCGCTTGACCGAGGCGGCGCTGAGGATACTCTCTAAGGTGCCGGATAGAATGGCCTTGTAGTATCTGATTGGTGATGAGTGATGATCATCATGATCATGATCATGTAGAGGATGGCGATGATGATGATGATGATGATGTGGACATGGAGGCGATGATGATGATGATGATGTGGACATGGAGGCGATGATGCAGATGAGAATCACGAGGGACGACTTACGTCTTTTGGACTTCGGTGAGGGGAACGAGAACGACCTTCTCGTATTTGGGTGGCAGCTCCAATGCCACGTCCTGCTTGAGTCTTCTCAGTAAGAAGGGACGCAGGATGGAGTGCAGCTTCTGAACGATCTGATTCCTCTCTTCTTCTTCCAAGATCTCCTTCCCACCAGATTCCTTATTGTGAATCGAAGAGAAGTCGAACCTGTCGGGCGGGTGAGAAAAAAAGGGAGGGGGCAAGGATCGAAGCGTGGACTCACAGACTCTGAAAACTGTCGACGTCGTCGAAAATGTCTGGAAGTAAAAAGTTGAGCATGGACCACAGCTCGAGCAGGTTGTTCTGCAGCGGCGTTCCAGTCAACAAGAGACGATTTGCACTGTGGTAAGACTTGAGCTCTCTGATGAGTTGGCAGTTCATGTTCTTCAGTCTGTGGCCTTCGTCCACGACGATGTACTGTAGCCCTTCAGATTTATCTCGTGGAACGATGGATCGTCACCTTCCACTGATATTTGTTCAGGTACCTCCTGTCTATCATGACGATCTGATAAGAAGTCACGATGACTGAGGGTAAGCCCTTCTTCATCTGCTTGAGACGAATCTGCTCTCTCTCTTCTTTCGTTCCGTGGTACATGAGGCTGGTCATCTTAGGGGCGAAACGTGCGATCTCTTTCATCCAGTTTCCGATGGTGGAGAGGGGAGCTACGACGAGGAAGGGACCGCTGACGTTGTTGGCGATGAGGTGAGCGAAGAGGGAGATGCATTGGACTGTCTTACCTAGACCCATCTGCGAAGATGTGAGAAGGTAAAAAGAGAAGAGAAAGAGAAGAGGAGAAGAGAGAGAGTGGAAGAGATCACCTCATCGGCCAGAATTCCATTGAGTCCGTTCTCGTAGAGAGAGATGAGCCAGCCTGCACCTTGCAATTGATAATCTCTCATCTGAACTCCGGTGATCATCTTGGGTTGGGGGATGATGGGAAGGAGGTTGTTGTCGATGCCCTTCACTTCCTCCTCGGAAGGTATAGTGGCGTTGATCTCCACCTTCTGTTTGGTCTGTACAGCTGTGAGTTTCATCGCGAGGGACGTCTAAAAAATTCGACTTACGTTCTTCCTTCTCTTCTTTTTGGGATTCTCCTCTTCTTCTGTCATCGATTCAATTCGAACGTCGAGATGTTGAGATGGTACGTTACCTTCTGGCTCGGCAGGGGTTGGCTTCGAGATCTGCACCTTCTGACTAAGAAAAGTGGAATAGAGGGAAGTCTTCTCGAGGAGAAACTTTAGACGAGTGAGGGCCTTCGACTTCATCTCATCATTGAAAGCCTTTCTCTCTGCAGTTCTTGTAGTGGTGGCTGTTTTGCGAGAGTCATCGCTGTCTGATTCGACCAATGGCTCCTCTGTGAGCTCGTTGACCTGCACCCTATCAATGGATGACAATCGAAATCAGATCACTGACCTTCTCTGCACTCTCGAACAAGTCTTTCTCGTCGATATCTTCACTGTGATGCTTGGCCTTATGTCCTTCTTTGGGCGATTCCTTCACTTCGTCCACATTGGAATCTTCGATCGTGATCACCTTCTCCTCTGGCCTCTCCTCCACCTTCTCTTCCTTCTTCGGTTTGGCACTCTTCTTCAAATTCGTACCTCTTGGCATCTTGTCGCTGATGTCCTCGTGACCTCGAAATCAAGTTTCCCGCCACTCCGCGCCAGAAAACATCCATCTACAACGCTTCTGCATTTGCCTTTATTTTCTCATCATTCAGATGATGCAGAGATGATGCTGCCTCTCATGATCTGTCCCCATCCGATCAATCTCCAGTGCTTCTCGACTCTTCTGGACAAAGCGATCTTCTCTCCCTCTTGAGTGCACACGGGTTGCGTCAGGACGATCTTGGCCAGATCATTCTTCACGGCGAGGACCTTACCACCGGTAGAAGTGGAGCCGATGTTGACCATGAGAACCTGATGATGGTGTCGGAATGAGAAGATGGTGATGATGGTGTCAGAATGAGATGATGGTGATGATGGTGATCGTCACCTCTTGCTTGGCGAGCTTCTGGACCTTGCTCTGCTTGTCTCCCTCTGTCTTGACTCCCAACAGTCTCCTCAAGAGGAAAAAGTTGATCTCCAACTCGGTAAAGATACTGGGAAGCTTTCCAACAGATCCCAACACCTGACCCCCGTCTCAGTCTCTCGCGCTCATGACCGTCATGAAGGTCATCTCTCATCACCTGTCCGACGAGTCTGTCAGCTCTGCACCACGTGGGGTCGATCTTTGTTCCGACACCGATGAGTCCACCAGGTACGGCGTATTTGAGGTCGTTCTGCTCGGTGAAGAGAGAGACGATACGACTGAAGATAGGGACACACTTGACTTTGCCCTCGTTGTCCTTCGTAATGATACCGGGTCTGACTTCGATCTCGTCTCCGAGCTGGAGGGGTTAAAATGGGCGGGAACGGGGTGGCCACCGACTCACCTTGAGTACACCCTTGACGATGGAACCTCCGGCGACTCCTCCCTTCAGCTCTTCGATCTCGGCACCTGTGGAGTCTCAATCATTTGGAACGATCTACAATGATGTTGTAGATGGAACTCACCAGGCTTGTTGACATCGAAAGATCGGATGACAATGAGATGGGGTGATGATGTGAAGTCTCTGATTGGAATGGGGATTGTCTTGCAGATGTATTCGCACACGACATCGATGTTGTACTTGAGTTGAGCGGAGATGGGAATGATGGGTGAGCTCTCTGCGATCGTTCCTGGAAAAAAGATTAAAAGAGAATAAAATGGGAGATGATGGGCTCACCCTTGATGAACTTGAGGATCTGCTTGTGTTGTTCGAGTGCGTTCTCTTGCTTGACGAGATCGATCTTGTTCTGTAGGATGATAATGTGTTTCAACTTCATGATCTCGACGGCGGCCAGATGCTCAGAAGTCTGGGGCTGGGGGCAAGACTCGTTACCGGCGACAAGTAAGAGAGCGGCGTCCATGACCGCAGCTCCGTTAAGCATAGTGGCCATGAGAATATCGTGACCTTACCTCACGTCAATCCACCTCCACGTGAAGAAAGTCTTCTCTTCACCTGGGCAATCCACGAAAGAGACGTGTCTGAGGAGCTCCATTTCTGCATCACAACCTGGAATACCGTGCTTGGGCTTATCCGTCGTGTTAGAACCGAAAGATGCATAGCACGAGGGGCGGGGGCACTTTGAGTCGCTACATTTGTAGATCTTTGCATTAGCATATCCCAACTTGATAGTAATGTTTCTTTCGAGTTCGTTCTTGAAACGAACGGTTTGGACTCCTGATATGGCTCTGACCACGGTGGACTTACCGTGAGCTACGTGTCCAATCGTTCCTGAGAAACATCAATCATAAGGGATGAAAGGGGTACACATACCAATGTTGATGGTGGCTTGTCGAGAAATAACCTCAGGTGTCAGGGGTGTGAGAGTTGTTGGGTCGATATCAATGTTTTGAGTCATCAAATGCTTGTTCTCCGACTTAACCGAGGCCGGCTCCATGCTGGCTACTTCGTCTTCCATGATTGTCTATCGATCGTTGCTGATCTTTATGACCAGAAGAAAACGACACGATGAGTGAGATATCGTAAAATTTTCTCATTTCTTCAATTCATACTTCCTCCGAAGTGAAAGCTGTTCCAAAACAAGAACTGGTATAACACTGTTCATCTTAGCTACTGATGATTCTGTGCGAGTAGAATCATCATTCCTGGTCACGAATGTCAAAACTGTACAGTCGGTGCACCAGCACCGAGTTGTCACACGAAGCGGCCATTTGATTACAGTCGTTCAGATAAAATTGTAATCGTAACCTGTGGATCAGCAAACGTCCCAATGAATCGAGGTGACGCCCCTCGTGTCGATTTAAAAACAGAGCAAGGAGACAGCAGGACGAAATAGGAAGATGAGACGTCCTCCGACGGGAGATACTTGATTGGACTAGAATAATCCACTGCTGTATATCAGGCGAAGCGTCATGGACATGACCTCCATCGATGTGCAGTGCTGTCGTAAGAATATTCGGGATCCAGTTCTCTGTCAGAGCTTGTCATTTTCCACACCAGCACAACATCTCCGCCACCACCATGAGAGTCCTCCTCTCTGTATTCTGCCTCATCTCTTGTATATCTATCGCTGAGGTAAGACGGTCGTGATCCGATCTACATCTGATCGATGCAGGGTGCATTCTCTGCATCCGACGCATTGCCCAAGCTCATGTATTCTTACGCTGCTTACTGTCCGAACAATAAAGTCGTCAACTGGTGAGTTAAAATGGATCGTGTCCAACTGAAGATGCTCGCAGGACATGTTACTGGTGCAAACAGAGTGTCCCACAGCTGAAGGTCCGACGCATGTTTCGAAACATTAGGATTCACCATTTCAACAGGTGCTGCAGCTCATCAAAGGAGGGTTGTTGGACAGCATCTCGGGTTATGCAGGAGTGACTTCTGATGAATCCACCGTCGTCTTCTCCTTCCGAGGCACACAACCATACAACGTCTTTAATCTTCTCACAGATGTTAACTTCAGCCTCACGGTGAGTGGAAACATGTTGACAATGCATCCGATGCTGAATGTTCCATCTAGTCTCCCTTCAACAACTCCATTCCGAGTGCGAGAGTCCATTCCGGTTTCCTCTCTGGCTACATGTGTGAGTTCACACATTCATCCCCTCTCCATTCTAAGATGACCATCAGCCGTCCGACAACAAGTCACCGATCTGGGCAAGAAACTGTCAAAGATGTATCCTAAAGCACCCATCATCGTCACTGGTCACTCTCTCGGTGGAGCCCTAGCCACCCTCGCCGCCGCCGATCTGGCCATCTCAAGTGATTTCATCTTCACCTCTTCACTCTCGTCACTCCACACATTTAAAAATCCCACGTCTCCGCCTTAGACATCATCATCCATCTCATTTCAATCGTTGATCCCAGACCAGGATCAATTCCAAATCCGGTCCAGTTATGGACTTTCGGTTCCCCTCGCGTGGGCAACGCAGAGTTTGCGAATTATATGAGCAAGAGCTACCTGGACAAATCGTATCGCGTCACATTCGATCGCGATCCCATCGTGAAGCTTCCTCCCAGATTGCTGGGCATCCAGCATATGGACACGGAGTACTGGATGAAAGATGCGACAAACTTTGTCAAGTGTGGCCCAGAAGGTAACAACACGAACATCAATGATCCATCTTCTAATGCAAAAATTTCAGACTCCAAATGTTCTGCTGGCAAGCTCTTCAGTGATATGACAGACCATCTTCAGTACTTGGGAGTTAACCTCCTGTCTGGTATCACATCCGGTTGCTGATGCGCCATTGATATAAATAGACTCAAAGAAGTATGGCGACACTAAGTGTTATTTGAACCCACCATAGGGCTGTTGTTTGTTAAACCTTTAGTCGTATTGAGTGGTTTCCAAGCGCAATTAGGCTCCTCATTTTCCCAGGTGTAGTGGAGACTCTACGGTTCTTCTCTTTTACCACTGGGATATCTGCCTCTGAGGATCGCAAAGGTGCACAATCAAACAAGTTAAAGGTGGTCGGCTGTCTAACGAGATCAGGCATAGGCGACCGAAAGCAATCCCTATGATGACAGCAGTTTGCCCACGGTGAATCTCAGTATAGACCCAGAACGAAAGCGATGAAGAGGAGCCTCTATACGATTTTATTCGTGATTCTGAACCTGGTGTTGGTCAGCGGCCGGAAGGTATGATGTTATGAAGAGCTTCGTGTGACAGAGAACAGGTGCAGGAGGTACAAAAGTCAGAACATGAATACACTGCCACTACGAGTTATCACGTGAGATCATGTGTGACCCTTTCACTGTGGCTGACTCACAACGAGAACTTCGCATTGGTCGGTGGCATCGTCTTCGCCCTATCATGCATCGTCCTCTATATCATCAAGACGGTCACGGAGGTCACGATCTATTCGGCAGTTCAACCTCGAAGAGCCAATAAAACCACCTCACAGGAGACTGCAGTCACAGGCGAGCAGTCCAGTGGCAACACGTCCGACGATTATGCCTACAACAACCCGAGTGCTACCGCCGTCGGAGCTGCTAATCCTCTCTTGGTGAGACACGTCTACTGTTAGAAGTTCGTATGATTCATCTGGCCCAGAATGATCCTCTTTCGAAGGACAGCGACCGATGGAGAAAATTCGTGTCGATTCCTACCATCTTCGTGATGGCTGTCCTCTTCCTCATTGCGGTCATCGCCGTGTCCATCACCTTGTTGAGCTACATTTCACAGAACAACATGGTCGACGATCTCACCGGACAGATTCAGAACAGCATAGGAAGGAGTTTCCTCGGTCAGACGAACGCAACGCTAAACGACTACGCCCATTGGGGCAGAGAGAGTGAGCTATCCATCCATCATCTGATATGTTCATCATCTGATATGTCGGGCAGTTCGAGATCTGGCCGACAACTACATCCCCCCTGGCACTCCACCTCCCAATTATAATGATTCTATGTATCAGTCATACCCGGAGATCTTCCATTATCTCCTCGCGTCCATGATGAACAGAGATCTGGGATCCGGTTTCGGCATCGGCGTGAGTCATCGACTCCATCATCTCCTGATATCAATCATCTCCTGACACATCATCTCCTGATACATCTCGACCATCTCATCTCACATCTACAGTTCCCCACCGGTAAAAGCTTCGGAGGAGGAAACGAACTCTTCGGCGCGGACGTCTTCGACACTTTCCTCATCAACAACGTCTCCACTGTCTACGTCACCATCTTGAACGCCAGCCTCAGCCTGGATTTCCCCAATCCAAATCCGAACGCAAACTTCATCTTCCCCTCCAGTGATGCGGAGTCGGACTCGTGTCCAAAAGGCACACCGACCGAATTCTGGGCACCGCTTGTCCCCACCGCCATCAGTGCCACAGATGTGGAGATCAGCATGTACCGCTACATCAAGTCTTGCTATCGAGACAAGATGACTTACAAGATCACCGTGTACATCAAGTTTGGTAGAATCGCGACTCTGCTGCAGGAGATGGTCAGCCAAGTGAAGGGAAGAGCGTTCATCGTGGAATCAGACGGAGCTCTCGTTGCATCTACAACGGGGACGAGACCGTTCGCCCTCACTGACAAGGGGTGAGGCGTCTGATCAGTAGAGATCAGATATACTGACACCGGATCACAGCATGGTACGTTACTATGGTAACAACGCAACGGAAGCTTACATCCGTGAGGCGTGGGCGGCCTATCAGGCTGACCCGGTCGTGTCACAGTCGACTCACACCATTGATGGCGTCGAATACTTTCTCCTACCGAACGTCTACCAGAACGGTGAACTCTCATGGATCATCATCCAATTGGCAGAATCCGATCCCTTCTTGGGAACCATCAAGGCTTACGTCAGGTGACGAGACTCGACGCGCGTTCGAGCTGAAGACATGCAGGCGGAGTGGCATTGTCATCGGTGTCGTGTGTGCGGTGGCAGTTCTCATGGCCATCGGTGCTTCGTTCTGGATCACGAGACCGTTCGCACACTTGACCCAACAGCTCATCTTGGCGGCAAGGATGCAGCTGACGGAGGAAGAAGTGTCGGTGCCCTTCTTGTTCGAGGCCAGGAGGTTGCATCAGGCGTTCATCACCATGAAGGAGGCGATGAAGTCGTTCCAGAGATACATCCCAGAAGCTCTCATCAGCACCAGAGTGAGTGTCCATGATGTCAGATGATGACGATGATGATGCTGATGATGATGACGTTGATCGGTTCACAGATGGATTACAAAAACTTGAAACACTTGGTCGAAATTGGTTCGGGAGCTTTCGGAGTCGTCTTCCGTGCAGGTGATCATCACAACATGCGTCTTTCCAACCGACTCTTCACAGAATGGAACAGCGAGATCGTCGCGGTCAAACAAGTCAAGACGGAGCACATCTCTGAATCGCAGATGAAAGATTTCTTATCCGAAGTTGGAATCCTCCAGCAGCTGCCGCCTCATCCGAACGTCGTTTTGTTCAAAGCCGCAACTTTTCCACCTCAACCTCTCAGGTGAAACGACATCAACACTTCACGTGGATTCGAATCGTTTCGATCGCACCAGCCTGACGAATTCTCACAGCATGATCACTGAATTCTGCGGTGGTGGAAGTTTGTACGGTGAGTACTCTGCATTCATCGAGTGTACCGTGATTAACCTTCTCAGCTTACATCCGCAAATTTCCAAACTTGTCGGTCAAGGAGAAGTTGAGACTATTAGCCGAAATCGCTCGAGGCATGAGACATCTACACAAGCAAAATGTCGTCCACAGGTGATGCCTCCACTCCAACTCTTCTCACGACTCACACTCACCACAGAGATCTCGCGTTGAGAAACATCCTCCTCTCTTCTGAATTAGAGGCAAAGGTCTCTGATTTCGGTCTGTCTCGCGTCAACGACACCGGTGGTGACGGATCCACCACCTCATCAGCCGTCGGACCCCTCAAGTGGATGTCACCCGAGGCGATCACGGAGAGGAAGTATTCCACCAAGTCTGACGTCTTCAGCTTCGGTGTCGTCGTGTGAGTACTTGACTCGTGTCGCTTTCGGCTGATGGTTCGAACTAGTTGGGAGCTCTTTGAAGAGAGAGATCCATTCCCGGGGATGACACCGGTGGAGGCTGCCTTCCAAGTCGTCAACGGGCAGAGGTTGATCTTTACAAATTGTCAACTCCCTTGGTTGTTGAGATTAGTCGAAGGTTAGATCGTCACATCATCATCATCACCAGCGGCGTTGTCGTTGTCATCTCACCATCGTCCATCACAACATCGTCACATCATCGAGTCGTGTTCATCATCATGATGCCACGTCTGACGAGTTTCTTCAGCGTGTTGGGACAAAGACCCCGCCATCCGCCCCAGTTTCCGTTACATCGTCCAAGCCATGAACAACGAAGGCATCCCCTCCGGAAAGGAATTAGAAGAAGAGATCGAGCTCGTCAATATCGTAGTCGACCGAACCAACGACGAGAAAGCCTACGACGAAGCTTGTCTCAGTGAAGATTACACTTGATCACGTTTTTTATTCGACAAAATCTCTCTTTTACGAGTTCAATTACGATGGAAGGGCTCTCGTGTCTTCCGTCATCTTCTTGTTGATTTCTTCTCGGACGGTATAGAGGGCGTTGTTGTGCTCTTCGATCTGCTTCTCGAGGGAGCCTTCTGCTTGGAGGATCCGTTGTTTCCTCCTGTCGACCTGATGGGAGGTCAATGTCTATCGGATGTGAAATGAGAGTGGACCTCGTCTTGCCCCAAGTATCTGACCCATTCGCTCTCCTTCCCGACTAATTTCTCTAAATGACCAAACCTAAGACGTTCTCAATGAAATCGTTAAAGGTCTATCTTTCTTCATTCTTTTTTTTACCAAATGAAGAGGAGAGAAAAAGTGGAAAAATAAATTTTAATCTCACCTCTGTATGTATTCATCCATTGTGTTCTTCCTATCGTGTATCAACTTGTCCTCTCTATCTCTCAATGCCCTCAGATCAATCTGCTGCTGCACCCACCTTCTCTGCTTCATCATCTTCTCGTCCTGTCACAGTCAGCCCACCCTTCGATCCCCGTTCCCCGCCATTTTTTCCACCTTCAATAGAAGACCGAAGGCCATTTTCATCTTTGGGGAGCCAGCCGTGAGGGCGATGCTGTCCAGGGAAGAGTTCAAGAGGGAGAAGATGGAGTCTGGCTTCTTTGAGATGGGGTCGGCGAACCTCTCGTTGACGAAGGAGATGAGCTGAGCCTGCAGCAAGTTCTCTAATTCTTCCGTGTGTTGGTGGTGGAAGATGTTGACTACGATCCATCGTTTGTTCACGTAACGATCCTGAGAGAATGAATTGGAATCGAAGCTGAAACGAAATAAATTCGGACGGTGATATCTATTGATGATTTATATTTCAATCGAATGAAGAATTTATGTTCGAAAGAGAATCGTGTTGCAGGAAATTTTTGATGAAAATTTTTGATGAAAATTTTTCGAAAAAGGAAAAGATGGAGAATTCTCTTCACCTTGTGTAATATTTCCATGAGATTCCAGAATCGAATAAACTTCTCAAAGAGTTGATATTTCTCAGCATCGTTTGTCGTCTTAGATGCTGTTTCTAAAATACTCTCCAAGTGGTCTTCTATCTGTACAATACTGTCCGTCAACATGCTGCGTAAGATCTGTCAAAATCTGTCAGTCATACGTAATCGAACGTAACTCATGTACACATCCTCATCAGGTGATCAAGTGATCGATGAGCGGATGATCAGGTGATCGGATAATCGGATAATCGGGTAATAGGATAAATCTCACATTGAAGTAAGCATCGCCCCGCGTCAGACCCGTCACCACACGATCCAAATCCTCCAAATTTCCTCCAATACAACCCACTATATTATCCACGGCCTGCCCACCCTTCAATCCCCACTCCCTCCCTTTTTTTTCTCACCTCCGAAGGCAGGGGCTTCTGGAAGGCCTCGAAATTCGACGACATTTCGGTGAAAAACCGTTTTACGTCTTCGTTCTCGGCGTAGTCGATGCATATCATGGATCTCCTGCGTCTGAATGCGGCGTGTGTGTCTAAATCCAAGTGGGCAAAGGAGTAAGATGTGACAAAGACGACGTGGGCTAGTTTTGAATCGGAGATGTGAATGCACCAGTCCATGAATTTCAGAAAGTGGGGAACGTCTGAGACCTTTGGAAGATGAGATCACATGATCGGATGATCAGATGATGTGGATGGTGAGATGATGGTGAGATGATGAGATGGTGAGATGATGAGATGGTGAGATGATGATCCTTCACCTTTCCTCCTTTACCCAGATCGAGATCGTTACAAGTTCCCAATCGATGAATATCATCCAAGCAGATAACAGGTACACCTGACGGCCATCCTCTATATGCTCTTCAGTCTCCGTTCGAAATAAATAAAACGAGATATTTTTGACGTCTTAGAGAAGAAATTCGTCACCTTTCAAATTCTTGTCTTAAACTTTCTGCGATGACGTTGAGAGCGGTATCGATCTCTGAATTCGTGTAGCCTGTTCTCGTTCCTATGCGAGGGTGAGTCGAATGTTTAGAGGATGAAGAAGTGTAAAGTTGTGATGGAGTGATGATGATTGATTTTGCAGCATCATCCATACGATCATCATCACAACATCATCGTGGGTCACTTGTCAAAAACACAAACCAGAATAAGATGTTCGCATCATCGCCACGTGATCGAAGCATGAGAGAGCTCACCTCCGAAACCAAAGAGGGACGACCACATACTTCCTTGATTCGACAACTTGTAGCCCGTCCCCGTGATGAATGAGACGATGAACTCCTCTCCATTCGTCACCGGGTTCTGTTTCAGATCCTGCCAGAAGCTCATCTTCCTTCCATTGAAAATTCCCTTCAGAAGTAATCCCTTTCCAGCTGATTCTGGACCTGGATGATTGCATTAATGGAAAAGAGGGGATGAGAAGATCAATGTACGACGAACATGAGAAAGAGCACGTTCTCACCGATGATTACGGATGGTCCAGATGGAGAAGAACTGAAATATTTTTGTAAGATCTTTGTCTCCTTCTTTCGGACCAAGTTGATGGGTGGCTCGGCCAGAACTAATGGTGTCTGCAATCGATTCTGGATGTATCGTCTCTGCATGAAGGCGGCCCTCGCGATGGACAAGTATAGAACATATGAACCAGCAGCAAGAGTACCCAATATGACCTGTGATGATACGTGAGCGGAGACTCCATCACTCGTTCGTCATCACCTTGAGAAGAAGGGGATTGACGGATGTGATCCAATCTATCAGTCCTCTCTTCTGCATCGGATGGTCCACATCATGGTTCTTCTTCAGACTCGTCTGGCGGTGATGGATGGACGATCGGTGCGCCACAGGACGAGGTGTGAGATGATGTAGTGAACGATGGAAAGTGTTATTTGTCGCCCGTGTGCGGACTTGCAGGGCAGGTTGTGTGATCAGGCGATACATCGGTCTGCCCGCTTTGTAAAGAGCATCAGAAATTCTGTCTCGTTGTTTGTAGATTTCAGCTGTGAAAATTTGGTTCCCCTCTATCACAGGACCATCTTCTCAATTATGCTATCATGTACCTCTCTTCACGCGTCGCATCCACAAAGTGTCGTTCTCATCATGGTCATGTTTTTACATGCGATGTTCAAGACAATCTCTGAGATTGGTTTCAATTCGTCCACCCTATCCACATATGAGAATCTCTTGTCTTACACATCATCCACTGGTGAATTGAACTACGTAACTCAGGCTACCATCTTTGCGTTGTAGATTCATAGTGAGCAAAAATAGCTCACGAGCATTTTGAACGGAAGAGAAAATAAGCTTGGCTGTGGCTGGCCGCCATGCAGACAAAACACTTCAAGACCATATCACCTGGGAATGATAGTATACAGAAGATTCAGGCCATCTGTTGGTCACCCAATAACATGCGAATGGCCGCAGTGTCATCGAACAAGAATGTGTATCTATATGACGAGAATGGTGAACAACGAGAGAAGTTTCCCACGAAGGCAGCAGACCCGAAGGTGAGAGAATGGATGATGTGATGGTCGCGATTGATGATGAAATCAGCTGACGAAAAACTATGCTATCAGGGGTCTGTGCTTCTCACCAGATTCGACGAAATTAGCCATCGCTCAGAGTGATAATGTCGTCTTTGTATACAAATTGGGCGCCAAGTGGGGAGAGAAAAAATCGATCAGCAACAAGTATCAACAGACGTCTTCCATCACGACCCTGTGTTGGCCCTCGTCTCACTCGAATGAGCTCTTTTTCGGTCTGTCAGAAGGAAAAGTGAAAACGGTGCGAGTCCGATGCAACGGGTGCAGAGATCTGATGTCGAACAGGGAAACCTGAGGACGAACAAATCCTCCATCATCTACTCGACGGAAGAATACGTCGTATCCATGTGCGCCAACCCGAAAGGTAATGCCATGTTGGCGGGACACATCAACGGAGACATCTACATGTTCTCCATCTCCGCCACCGGTACCGTCTCAAAGGTGAATCCACCAATGCAATCAGCACGATCACCGACGTCCATCATTTAGAACCGCATCGCCACACACACGACCATTCCATACGTTCTCTCCTGGGGAGAATCGATCGTGGCTGCCGGCAATGACTATCGCATCATCTTCTATGACATCAAGGGAGATGTCATCCAAAGATTCGATTACTCGCACGATGAGAAGGAGAAGGGTTACACCTGCGGTGAATTCTCACCATCAGGCCAGTCTGTCATCTTAGGCTCGTTCAATCGTTTCAGAACCTTCAGCTACAGCACGAGAAGACAGGTGAGAACATCCATCACAGACATCACCTTCACGAAATGACTCGATCAGGTGTGGGAGGACTCTGGAGCGGTAGACATTCAAAACATGTACACACTCACGTCTCTCTCCTGGAAGCGTGACGGTTCAAAGGTGAAGAATTACACGTTCAGATGTGACGCTCATCGGTGCAGTTGGTCGTTGGTACTTTAACTGGAGGCCTGGAAATGTACGATGCCTGTCTCAGGAGATTCAAATACAAGGGTAAGTTTGAGATGGTCTACGTCAGCCCGAGCCAGGTCATCGTCAAGAGACTCAGCAACGGCGAGAAGATCATGCTGAACTCCCTGCACGGTCACGAGATCACAAAGGTGACTTTTCTTTCGACGTTCAAATCTCAAATCTTCATCAGGTCAACGTCTACCAAGATCGCTATCTCATCGCTCACACTCAGTGGTCCATCATTATGGGCGATCTGAATCACAAGAAGAAATTGATCTCAGAAATTCAATGGCAGTTGACCGGAAACGAAAAGTTTCACTTTGACAACCCTGGTGTATGCATGATATCCAACGCGGGAGAGCTCACTCTCGTCGAATACGGCTCTTCAGACATCCTAGGTGAGTTCATCTACAACGAGCCACTCCCGACCCTCCCCAGGTATCTGTCGTACCGAACACGTGTCACCCCACCTCATCTCCGTTCGCGTCAACGAGAAGAAGAAGATAGAACCTCTCACGGAAGAAGAACAAGCGAACCCTCCTTCCCCTCCACCAGCAGATAAGAAGATCGCCTATCTCATCGACACCCAGACCGTGCACATCTTAGATTTACGCACGAATTCTGTCGAGGCAACGATCAATCACGATTGCAAGATCGATTGGCTGGAGCTGAACTACAGAGCCAACAAACTCTTGTTCAGAGACAACCGTAGGGCGCTCAATCTGTTTGACATTCCCACTCAGACCCGAGTGACTCTGCTCAATTTGGTTTCCTACGTCCAATGGGTGATTGTGAAGTGGAATCGAGATGTCTGACGTCTATGGAGGTGCCGAAGGCAGATGTGGTGGTCGCTCAGTCCAGAAGTGATCTCTGTGTTTGGTATTCCATCGATAATCCGGAGAGGGTGAAGATGATGCCCATCAAGGGTGATGTCATAGACATCGAGAAGACGAAGGGAAAGACAGAAGTGGTTGTAGATGAAGGAGTGACGTACACCTACGTATCCCTCAACGAGGCTCTCATCAGCTTCGGTTCAGCCGTTGAGGCAAAGAAGTTTGTGAAGGCTGCAGAGATTCTGGATGGTCTACCAAAGTGAGTATCACAGTACGATATCGCTGTTATA
This sequence comes from Planoprotostelium fungivorum, assembly GCA_003024175.1. NCBI lineage: Eukaryota > Evosea > Variosea > Cavosteliida > Cavosteliaceae > Planoprotostelium > Planoprotostelium fungivorum. Next base: position 115,185 of record MDYQ01000014.1, read on the forward strand.
CATAAATAGAACTGGTTTAACTCTATTTATAGACAAGAAGCTGGTTCACCTGAATCGGAGGCAATGTGGAAGAGGCTGTCCGCCCTCACTATCGAGTCAAGGGATCTAAAAATAGCCGAAAGATGTTTCGCCGCCCTAGGAGAAGTCTCTAAATCCAGATACCTTCGCAAACTCAACAAGATCGTAGAATACGCAGAGAAAGAGCTCAATGTCATTCCCGGCACGGTGAGCAATCATAACCTATTCGATCAATCGATGATTGATTCATTCAGGACTATTACGTCGTCAAAGCAAGACTGGCCATATTAGAGAAATCGTTCAGCTCGGCCGAACAGATTTACATGGCTCAAGGTCTCTACGAGGAGTGCATGGAGATGTACCAAGAGATTCACAAATGGGAGGAATCCATTCGAGTGGCTGAGGCGGCTCATCATCCTGAAGTAGAGGGTCTCAGGAATTCATACTTCAACTGGCTGTTAGATACGAAGCAAGAAGAGAGAGCCGCCGTTTTGAAGGAAAGATCCGGAGAATATTTCGATGCCATCAGCTTGTACCTCAAGGGTGATTCTCCCGCCCGAAATCATCTTTTGACATTCGAAAGGTGGACTTCCCGCCAAGGCGGCCCTCTTGGTGTCGTCTCAAAATTTGTACAAACAGACGGAGCTCACTCAACGTATTGCCGATTCACTCTTCATCGCCAATCTCTTCGAGAAGGCAGGTCACTTTTTCGAAAAATTGGGACAAGAAGACAGAGCACTCGAATCTTACCGAAAGGGTCACGCCTATCGCGCCGCCGTCGAACTCGCCCGAAACAGTTTTCCCTCCAAGGTGAAGATTATGAAATTTGAACGGCCGTTGATGATGCAGGTGGTGGGGCTGGAAGAAGAGTGGGCAGACTATCTCATGTCGATCAATCAGTACGATCAGGCCATGAATCACTATCTCGACGCAGGACAGTATGTGAGAGCCTTTGAGAGTGCGGTGGCCTCGAAACAATGGGGTAAGGCAGTCAACATCGTGGAAAGTCTTGATGCAGCCGTGGCAAAGAAATACTACAAACAGATCGCCCACCATTACGAGGAGGTAGATGTCATTTCACGATGAAAGTTGAAATGATGTCAGGCTCTCAATTTCGAATTGGCAGAGAAGTACTACGTCAAAGGTGAAATGGCAGAAGAGGCGGTGGAGATGTACACGAAGAACAACATGTGGGACGCTGCTCACACTCTCGCCGTGACCTACATGACCGAGAGAGAAGTCAACGTCCTCTACCTGGGTCAAGCACAGAAACTGGAATCCCAAGGCAAATTCAAGGAAGCCGAAAAGCTATACCTCACCGTGGAAGAGAGCGATCAAGCCATCAACATGTACAAGAAGGCCAAGTTGTACGATGATATGATCCGATTGGTCACAACTTTTCACAAGAGTCTCCTCGCAGAGACTCACAAGCACTTGGCTCAACAACTGGAGGCAGAAGGTCAATACAAGCAGGCGGAGAAGCATTTTATCGACGCGGGAGACTGGAAATCGGCCACGAACATGTACCGAGCGAACGACATGTGGGAAGATGCTATGAGGGTGGCCAAACAGCTCGGAGGCTCGATTGCTGCGACGCAAGTGGCCAGCGCCTGGGCCAACTCTGTCGGGGGAGAGGCTGGTATCAATCTCCTCCTCAAGTTTGGTTTCATCGAGCCTGCCGTCGACTTTTCCGTCGAAATCGGAATGTTCAAGAAGGCTGAAGAGATCTGCAAGTCTTCTCTCAAGAAGAAACTGGTGGAGGTGAAGTCACCCGACGTTCGAATTTGAAATCTGAATCTTTCAGGTGTATCTCAAACATGCTCTCGCCTTGGAGGATGAAGGAAGGCTATCAGAAGCAGAGGCTGAATTCATCAAAGCCGGTTCAGCCAAGGATGCCATCGATATGTACATCCACAACCAAGACTGGGTCAACGCACAGAGAGTGGCCGAATCGTTCGATCCTAATTCCATGCTCGAGATCCTCGAGGCACAAGGAAAAGTCGCTGCCGCAGAGAAAGATTTTGCCAAGGCAGAACAATTGTACATCTCTGCGAGGAAACCGGAGATGGCCTACAAGATGTACCGCGAGGCAGGAGCACATGTAGAGGCCGAGAGGGTCATGAAGGAACACATTGCCATCGGTGGCAACCCTATCGACGAATTGTACGGAAAGGAAATGGATGCCATCAACAAGAAGATCGCGTCAGGAGATTATTCTGGAGCGATCGATCTGCTGCTGGCCAAGGGTCCTAACGATGTGGACAGCCAGAGAGAGATGGAGGAGGCGTGGGAGAATGCGGTCAAATTGGCCAGCAGCAACGTGCCCGATCGAGTGGTGGAGGTCGTGCAAACTGTCGCGTCTCGATTCCAGCAGATTGGCAAATTCCAACAGTCTGCTCTCCTATTGGAAGGTGAGAAAGTCAATCTGTTGGAAGCTGAGGGGAGATAGGTGTCGATATGTTGAGGGAAGCCATCGATGTGTATATCAGTGGAGATTTGTGGAGTCAAGCTCAGGCTCTGGCCGAATCGAAGGCTCAGGAACTCGTGTTGTACGTCATCGAGCACAAGCTCAACATTCTCACTCAGAGAAACGAATGGGACAAAGCTCTCGAGCTGGCTCAATCACAGGTGAGAGTGACGTCTTACGCTTTGCTTTGTCTGACTCTACACGAGGGAGAGGCAGTGTTGGGAAGATTTTCCGCTCTGTTTGCCGCCAAACACATCTCTGAAGGAGACTATGTCGCTGCCGTCGGTGTGTTCGTCCAGTGGGGCATCGCTCCACTCGCTGAAAACTTCCCCTTGTATGCCGGTGAGATTCCAATCTAATCGATGTGTCATGACGTCATCAGGTCTCATCAACGGTATCTTGGCCCTTCCTGCCAACATCGATGGTCACGATCCAACGGTGCATTTGAGAAAGGTCATCTACAGCCTCATCAAACAGCTCAAGGAGTTTGAGCCCGAAGGAAGCCAGAACTTGGCCGAATTCGAGCGGCTCTTCTTCATCATCCATCTCGCCGCCATGAAGGAGGTAAGTCTACGCATCATCAACATCACCATCGTCTGACCTTCATCATCAGATCACGAAGCGACAGGCACTCACTTCAATTCACGAGCATCTCTGCGTGGCTCTTTTGAGATACTGTGGTGACGTTCCCACCGATAAGACCTTCTACGAGGCTGGTATGGCTTGTCGTGATACAGGCCGCAATAACATGGCTTACAACTACCTCAACCGCTTCGTCGACATTTCGGAGGAGCTCGAAGAGGAAGAGCCCACTGTCCTGGAGAACACAGGTGAGACCACACCACGGGGTCTAAACAATGACGACAAATCAGGATTTGAGAACACCGACATACCATTTGACTTACCTCTACCGACGTCTCACTATCTAGACGAAGAGAAGAGAGAGGATGCGAAGAACTGGGTCCTCCAGGCATCTCTCACCAACCAAGAATACGTCTTATCCAAGAGAAATTGTGACGGCTGCTCTTCTGAAATCTACGAGGCCAGCAGCTGGTGCTACGCTTGCAGCGCAGAGACAGAAGTCTGTATCGTGTCGGGTTATCCAGTGTTACGATCCAATAAGATTCAGTGCACGAGCTGCACGAAATCTGCCAACAGAGAGGACTGGAACAAGTACATTGCAAAGATGAGACAGTGCCCTTGGTGTAATACGCCGCAGTCACCCTCTTACTGAGAATAGAAGGAAGGATTTATGTTGTCGTCTGTATGATTCTTTGTATCATGAGATCGTGTCATACTCGGACGTGTCCGCTCTTCTTCATCGTTTAGATGTGCCACCTGATCTGACTCTCTCTTGTTTTGAAATGTGGAACGTGCGGCTCGGGTTGTTGACGAACAGGAGTCGCTGCTGCTCGATCATCGACACTTCTACAGGCGACTCTTCATTTTCACTTCCTGATGATCAGCGAAGACAAAATGAGAACAAAATGTGGACGAAAGGACAAACAGTTGGCGCATTGTAGATGCATAAAACGAATAAACCTTTTTCGATCTATTTCAACTTTTCGCGAGATGACCTGATGTGATCTCATCTTCTATATTTCCCCTCTCTCATCTACAAATTTTTATGTGAACTACGTCAGCTGCGCCAGTGCCGCCTTCAATTGGGCTGATGATGGTCGTTTCTCGGGGTCTACGTTAAGACAGTCCTCCCAGAGAGGTAACAGGGCTTCGTATTTTTTCATCAGCGGCTCATCGATGATGGGAAGGGTTCCTGATGTCTCATCAGCACATGTCTTTAGACGATGAAGAGTGGACTCACCTCGGTCGTAGGCGGCCACCTGCATGGATAGAGGTCTGTCTTCGAAGGGTCTCTTGAGTGTCATCATCTCATACGCCACGATGGCTAATGACCAAACTGCATCGTGTCATCTTCGTGTCATCACGTTTACGTCTGTGTCTATATGTCTATATGTCGGTGTCTGTGTCTATATATGTCCGTTTACATATGTATTCTGTGTCTATACATCCGTGTCTATCTATATCTGTATCTATATATGTCTATGGATATATGTCTATGTCCATGTGTATATGTGTCTGTGTCTATGTCTATGTGTCTATGTATCTGTATCTCACCATCTGACTTGAATGAATAAGGTGTGAAGCCTCTCGAGTTCATGACTTCAGGTGCGATGAAACCAGGTGTACCGATGGTGGTGACTGCATTCTTACCATCTGTCACAGACTTGGCAGTATCGAAATCAGCGATGACGAGATTTCCAATGTTGCCTTGGGCGTTCAACATGATGAAGACGTTGTCACTCTGTGTGTCTTTAGAAGGTGCACGAGAGATGATCGTGATGACTCTCTTCTCTTTTTCTCATCATCTCTCTCTTCATCATCATGATGATAAGCGTGAAAATTTCGAAATGAGGAGAAAATGTTTGCGTTGTAGATGGAGAATAAAAGGAAATAAAATCGCACCTTGAGGTCTCTGTGGATGATGTGTCTGAGATGGAGAGCCTCCAGGCCTTTCGCCAAGTCGAGCCACATCTTTGCCACTTCCAATACAGTAAAGTATCGCTCCTGTCGTCCCTTTCAGTTCACCGTCTACAACGCTGTAGATCATCATCACCTCCATCTTTCGGTTGGCGATGATTTTTCCGAGGGAATTTGAATACTTTGTCATGAAGATCTGCATCATGTCGCCGTGTTCTCCCGTGACTTTTCTGTGGAAGAGATAACGGACCAAGTTCATGTGTATGGGTAAGCTTTCCAAAAGACATATCTCATTATCGATACTCTGCAAAAAAATGAATAAAAATCTCGTTGTAGACGGAAGGACTTCGAAATCTCACCTCGACCGCCTCAGGGGTGAGAAAAGTCATAGAAAACTCCTTCACGACACACTGCCAGCCGTCGACGTAAGCAGTGTGGATCGAGCCTCCACTGCCGCCAGCGTGACTGATCCTCTCCGCGATGAAGATCTCCCTGTACTCAGGCTTCGACACGTCGGCCCGATTGTTCGCCCTACCCGAGTCAGCGAAATTTCGCGTGTTCGGATGAAATCTCCTCGCGGATGAAAGAGAAATTCGGCGTGTTCGGATGGAAGACTCACCCGGGCGATCGAGGTTGAGCGTGTGTCATGGATTCCTTCAGAGAGTTGATGTTGTCCAACATCTTCTCAGCCACTTCTTCCATGATCTTTGCCTTCAGATCTGCAGCCCGAGTCAGCGGCGCGAAATTTCGTGCCGATCTACAACGCACCCAGGGCGGCCTGGTTCGTGATGGACTCGACTGCAGATTCGATGAGTCTCTCCACAGTGCCTCTCGTCATCGTGCCGTCTGAATCGGCCAGACGAAGCGTCGCGATGAATTTCGTCGTTCCGTTCTGCTCGATCTCTCCTGTTACGTCTCTTCAATTTCTTCATCATCATCGTCATCGATTTTCCCGATTTTTTTCTCATTTTAAAGATTTTCGTCTCCTTCATCTTGGATGAGATCTCACCTAGAGAGAGGAGGACTTGCATTGGGGCGCCGTCTGCTCTGACCATAGGTAATATCCTAGAATGTCGTCGGCTCTCGTTCACACGGTCACACCATCGTCATCGTGATCTCACCTCGGCTTGCCGATCAACCTCTTATCTTTTGTCTTCATGTAACTGGACATATAATTGCCGTGGACTGCATGGAATCTCGTCGGCATGATGATGGTGACTGGATGGCCCATCATTTCGTTTCTGATGTCCATCAGACACTCTCTCATGATGGTTTAAGGGTCACCTTGTGTATCCAAACATCTCGAGAGCTCGATTGTTCACGCCCGTGATGGTGCCTTCCTCTGATGTGATGACGACTGCATTATTGAAGGCGTCTAACATTCTTTGATCTTCAGATTCCCACGACACTTCGTTTGTTCGACAGACGGTCTGATCATGTAAATCAGATGAACGATGGATTTGATATCACCAGTAGGACTGCGATCCATTCTGCCATCTCCGCCTCATTGGAGGCACAGAGAAAGATGGGGTCCTTATCGTCGAGATCGAAGATACCGAAAGAGTATTTCGTTCCCGTTTGGTGCTCTCCCTGTCTGAGATGACAATGTTGGAGCGATATGACCTTGTGTGGCTTCCCTCCCTGAGTACGTCGTCAGATGGATCTCAACGACCTCAACGAGAAATCGAAATGATTGAATGGGATCTAGTATGGAACCTCCAATCACCTTCTCGTTCTTAAACTCCATCAAGACTGGACCCTGCAACACGAACCATGCGGACTGCCACTTGCTCCAGAACCCCTTCTTCTTCAGCCATCCTGACTTTGAAACTGTCTTTGTTGCCATCCAGGTCGCTCGATTCGATGGGCTCGTGACTGAGTTGGGAGAAGTTGGAAACGAGTGAGAAGAGTACACAGAACCGTTAGACGATGAAGAGCGGACAGATGTCATACTTGGACTCCTCTCGATCGTCTTGTGTTCCATTAGGAGGCGAGAAGGATTTTGTACTCCGAGGGAGTTCTTTCTCACTAGAGGTTGTTTTCAGTACGGGTCGGTGTTGGTGTCAAGATAACGTTCACGAAAAAAGTTGACATCGGATGCTCACATGGAGGTGGTGTGAGGGTCTCTGGAGACAAAGTCTTCTTCCGCGAGGTGGCCGTGGTGCTGGCGCTTCGCTGCATCTTTAGAGGTGGTAGGTAGTCGGAGGCGTAGTCAACCTGTGTTGTAAAATGAAGACATGCCAACTGAAAATTCGACGAGTTAAAATCAATCTGTTCATCTGACGCAAACGTGCTTCCACCGTACTCGATGAAGGAGGGAGTCATCGCGACGGGATGATATCATCTCGACGTTCAGGCGTCCATCTGTGCGGATAGAACGTGAATCATCCCTCCGTGATGCTTCCTTTGGACGGGTTTGATCAAGATGATGTCGAATACCGTTGCGCAACACAATCGATACGCAGAGGGTGAGAAGGTTTCGAAGCACAGATCGGTATTGACACACGAGATCATCATCTTTTTATCATATTTTCATCATCGTCGTCCTTCTCTTCTGGTTCAAAACTTGCTACTTACATCTCAATTGAGAAGGTCCTCTATCGATCTCTTCCTGCTTGCCTCCCTCGGTGGTATCACCTGCACCTCCATCTTGATCTCCGTGCTCGTGCGGGGAAGTTCGACGACTTCTGCTGGTGCGTTGTATTCCTCTTTCACAGTGGCAACCAGCTCGCTCTTGATGTGATGATGCTTCTGATTCTATAAATGAGTGAGCGATGACACGGTGTGGGGCAGTTGGCACACCTTCTTTGGACGAGGTTGACAGCCTGCTTCACTTGACAGGAAGGTGGTTCCATGTGTCTGGGTCGATGGTGGGGGAGTGGTTCCTGCGGCCGCATGGACCATCTGTTGGTACTGGAAGATGACCGAGTTGAGAGAATTTAAGAGGTTGACGGTGGTGTCTCTGGCGCTTTCGCACTGGACGATGGGATCTTGTTGGCTTCTCAAACATTGATCTAACAGCGAATGGATGTTGTTGGCATCGTCGACGACCTTCACGATGGACATCAGCGTCACCGAGTGTGATGTGGTTGTGCTCACCTTCTTCCACAACAATCTCAACATGAAACTTGGATCGACCTTCCCATTCTGTTGACAGACCGTGGTCGTTGTCGTCTTCGTCACGTATTCGATAACTTGCCAGTCTTCTTTCATCATCTGTTGCTGTTGCTCTCTGTCTGTTTCCTTCGTTTGTGATGAGCCTAGAACTCCTTTCACTTGGGCCTTCGCACGGATTAGACCTTATATCTGAGAAAAATGCTCCTTTGTTCTGGCTAGCACGGAATCTTGTATCTTCCTTATTGGGACTCCTGACAGCTGCCTCTGCCCCATCGTATACCACTCGACATCAACCGGCTCCTTTAGACATACAAAGGGTGTAAAAATAGACATCCAATATCAGCAGCGAAGATAAGAGCGAGGAACTGAAGCGATCATAATCTCGCGTGGCTCAGGCTGGAGAGTTCTTATCTATTCGTTCTGGTTGAATCATTGAAAGTGATATTATATCATTGATATAATAGAGGACGCTGACAGATGAGATCAACATGAAGGCGATGCTTCTCTACGTCTGTGGCTGGCGTAACATTTATATCTCTTAGTTCTATCTCCTCTGCTGGCGGTTTGCCAATAAGAGGGCCAGGAGAGTGGCGACTCTCCAGAAGATGCCCATGCCCAACAAGACGTAGACACACTCGAGTAGTGAGTCGATGCGGTAGCCGAAGACATCGAGCTGGCTCTGTTTCGTCGGATCTAAAGCGGGTGTGAAGTTCTTGGCGTTGAGAACGTAGAAGGCTTCCATGGTCCATCTCGGGAACGAAACCTCCGCCATGTAATAGACTGGGTGATGATTAGAAGATGGTCGCGATGATGGATGTGATATCGTCGGAATCGGATCATCACGCACGTATGGGATTGATGTCTTTGAGTCCAGACAGAGTTGGGTTGAATCCAGACAGAGTCGTTTGGACCTGTAGACGTCTTAGACGTCTCTCTTCTCCTCTCCTCTCACCATGATGGTGACGACTCCAAACAATTGGGCCTTCGAGTATAAGACGATGATGGAGATGAACTGTGCTAGGCCCGAGATGACAAAGTGTTGGAGGAAGAGGATGCCAAAGTAGGCGCCAAATGTTCCTGCAGTTGCATCAGATGCGATCGGATGTGTCACATGAGAAGATGGTCACCTCTCGGTTCGCTGATGGTGTAATAGAAGACGAGGAAGATGAGAGCGGTGACCAAAAAGGAGGGGAAAGAGGCGACCGATTTTCCAAAGAAGTAAGATATGCCTGCGATTCCATCATCCAAAGAAGATGACGGTATCGGATGATGATAGTGTCGGATGATGATGGTGTCGGATGATGATGACGGTGTCGGATGATGTGAACTTACCGTTCAGACCGGCAGCGTTCTCTCTCCAGTAGACAGTCTTCTCTGCTCCGAACAGACGAAGTGATACGATCATGGAGGTCAAGCTGGAAACCAGAACCAACAAGAAGGCCGCTTGGGGGATCTATATACATCAACATCTCATCTTCTAAAAGTGACGGTGATGTGATGATGATGCGATGATGATGTGATGATTTCAGTTTAGACATACCTGAGCAGGTGTCGGGTTGCGATAGACGAGCCCAACGATGATACCACAGGCGATAGACAACAAGATGTCGCTGTGGATCGTGCTCGACATGCGATACTGCTGACGCAGCGTCCTCACAAAGACGTAATACGCTTGCCAGAAGGGGTTCGTGTTCTGATGACATGAGGAGGAGGAAATAAATAAAATAGAATAAATACCTTCCTCTTCGCACCGTTATACGCACGAAATTGAGTCGAGCTGTCGAAGACTGATGGCGTGAGGGAGTCTCTCTCTGGACCTGTCTCCAGTGAGAAAAACAATAAAACGAAATAAAATCACCGCTGATGAGATCGAGAAAGAAATCGCAGGGATTTTGAAAACGTTCGGGGCTGTGTCCTTGGTTCTTAAAATATTCCAACACCTGCAGAGATGAATCCTCTTCCAAATGCCTCTCTTCACCATGGATTTGGGTCCGTTGTAGATGGTGGTACCACCCTTCTTCAGAAGTAAGATGTCGTCGAATTGATCAAAGATATCGTAACGAGGCTGATGGATGACAGCGACAATGTTGACTGTACGCATTCAGTACGTTCCTAGAATATTCCGAGAAGGTTCTCGAAATTTCACCTCCGATCTGGGTCAATCGCTTGAGAGTCTGGAGACGGTCAGACATCGTTGTAGATGAACAATAAAACCAAATAAAATCACCTGACACAGATTCAAAGACATGGCAGAATCCAACCCCGAAGTCGGCTCGTCCTACCCTCCTTCAGATCTTTCCCTTACCATTCCAAGAATATTCCGAGAATATCTCCAGATTTTTCGAAGAATCTTCTCACCAGGAAGAGTATGGAAGGTGAAGCGACGATCTCCATGCCAATGTTGACCCTCTTTCTCTGACCACCTGATACACCCCTCCTCCCTTCATCACCCACCACCGTGTGTCTCACTTGATACAGTCCGAGCAGATACAGACAAGACTCTACGATCTATAGAGGTTGAGTCCGTGTCACGTGTGCGGTGTCACCTCTTTTAATTTCTTCCTGCTGCATCCTCTAGCCTGACGGAATTGAGCGGAGAACATTAAATTCTCGTAGACAGTCAATTCTCTGTGCATGACATCATCCTGCACATCTTTCAGTTTCTAAATAAATAAAAAGTTGAGACGTGTCGGTGTCATCAAGAAAGAGTTTCCGTCTGGTTGTAGATCTCCACAATTAGATCTCACGTATGCTCTTCATTTTACGAGAGCGTAAAGACATTCACCTGCGGTACGAAGCCAACAATCTCCTTGCAGCTTCTAATGTCAGGTGTTACCCTTCCCTTGCATCCCTGCAATTTGCCCATCACCGCGTACAGCAGCGTCGTTTTCCCCGAACCTACGAAATTTCACTCGAATTTCATCTTACGTAACCCACCGCTGGGGCCCATGATAGCCGTGATCCTGCCCCCGCGAAAAATCCCGGAAATATCGTGGAGAATTACACTTCCGTTGGGCAGCGTGAAGGTTAAACGATCAAAGGAAACGTCCACCACGGGGACTTTGTCCTGATAGACGCCCTGCCTCCATCACCCCTTCGTCTACAACGTTGTAGATGCCTACCTCGATGTCGTCCAATTGTACGTCTTTTAGAATCGAGCCGTACGGAGGGTGGTTGACGTTCATCGAAGTCAAACTGGGTGACCTTCTTTTCAACATGCCCCTCTTGTACTTCCTCTTCATGTTTTTGATCAGGGAGAGAATAAAAGGAATTAAAATGAGCACGACGGGGATGATGAGCAGCAGCGGCATCCTTACAACGGGGTCTGAAGAACCTGTGACGTGTGATGATGATGATGATGTGATGATGTGATGATGATGTGATGATGATGTGATGATGAGTGATGATGACGTCATCACTCACCCTTCGGACAAGAGATGACCACTCGCAGTGCATACCACAGAGGTGCAGGATAACAATCCGTCGGTTCGGTCGATCCTTCCCTGCAGAAATGATTCTCCGGGCACTCTAACCTGTCTCGAGTTCGAATCCCGCTCCCTCACTCTTTTTCACTCACTGTGCGGTCGTGTTGGGACAATAGAAACCGCCCTTGCAGAGGGGAACCCAGGGCGCGCCACCGCAACCAACTTGAGGAGAGGGTAGCTGTGTATCGAAAGGTAGACACACCGCAGGGTGTCCGGCGGCGAACGTGTCGTTGGCATGGGTCAAGAGGGTGGCGTTGGATTGAGAAGACGTACAGTACGCGCCTTCGGGACATTTTCTCGCGCAGAGGAAATTCTCCGGGCAGTAGTAACCTGGGAAGGTCAGGGAAGGAGGGGGGTGGGATCACCTGGGCAACACGCCACGGTACGTACGGTTACGTTTGCGTCTCCGTAGAAATTGGGTTTGACCTCGTTGACCTGCGTAGTGTTGGGTTTCGTAACGGTGAGAGTCGCGCGGACTGGATCCTGCGAATGCGCACCTGAAAGAAGCCGCCGGTGCAGGCTGCCGGCTTGTAATTGCTGGTCAGGTAACATTCTCTCTGGAAAGGGTCTTTGTGGCTGTCTTCACTGCACAGATAAGACTTTAGATAGTCCTCCGAACACGTGTCTGAAATGAGTCAACGTTGATGTGATTCATCGATGATGGATGGAATCACCTGGAATGACATCGCATGTTTGGGCGGTGATGGGGTTGGAAGGGGGGAGGACAAAGATGGTGGGGTTCGGAAATGGAGTGTAATGGAGACTGCCCGATGATGTGCATCGATCATTGAGATATGACCAAGAGCAGCGGTATCTGATGTGACGATGTGAGAAAAATAATGAAGACGATGGAAGGTGACGTTCACCTCTTGACATCGTATTGGCTGCATGCATGACAATCAGTGTTGTTCATGCATGGATCGAGACAAGAATCGGTCACGAGGGTCATGTTCTTCTGATTGAGTCCGTGACAAGTTTCGGTGGCTGCGTTCCACCCACACTCTTTCAGAGCAGTGCATGCGCTGCAGTCCATCGCCTCTCTGTAAGCGTTCGTGCAGGAATCGACTCCTAACGTATGATGAGGGTCGATGGTATCAACTCGGCTCACCTCCGTCGGGACACAACTTTGCATCGGTCGTGATGTTCGCTGTCGTCGTCTGATTGAGACCCACCACGATACGAAGATCCAATGAATATGCGCAGACGCCCTTTCCAAGTGTCAAGGCCACGAAGCACTCGTCAGCCGGTCCTCCGGTGTATGGACATTCTACATCCGATCAGATCGGCTATGGACAAATGATCAATTGACTCACGTCCACTGACTGAAAGGAAGAGACAGAAAAAGACGAAGAGGGTCGATGGGAACATCGTCTTTCTGTGGGTTTTTCTGCTCTGCATCAGGGCGAACGCGAGTCCGTTGTAGTGGTGTGTCAACGCGAGTGACAGACAGCAATGACTTGGAAGGCGACACAGCATGTCGTTTGAGGACTTGGAGGCTACCCTCTTTGTGAACTGTTTCTCATATCTAAAGACATCCGAGTGTTCTTTCTCATGTCTTTCTACCTCCCGAAAATCACTTCACGATCAACTGTCGCATTGCAGCTCGAAGATGAAGAGGCTCAAATATCACCACAAGAGGAGAAGAGATGAAGTAAGTACAGTTTATGATGATGTCGTTTGCTTCTTTGTAAAGGGGTTTCAGTTATCGAATGTTTTGTCCACGCAGAGGAGGTTTGTTTGGTGTAGAGGAGAGGCCTGTCTTCGGCCTCATGTTCTCTTGGTAAAAGTTGAAAATGTCGCGAGTCGATCCATCATCTAATGGAAAGTCAATCAAAGTCTCGGCTGGGAGATGTTGAGACTCACCGTAATGATCATGGTGTGGTTTCTGTCACGAGCCAAGTGACGGTGATGGAGCTAGCTTGAGTCGGGCGGATCATCCAGCCGACTGCCCTGAGATAACCTCCCATGACGACGACTAAGAACATGCATGCGATGAGACGAGTGGCCCTCTTCCAGTGCTCATTCTCATCCGTATCTTTTGCATTCTTCCACAGACGGGTGACGAGGAAGACGGCACAGAAGAGAGGTAATGAGAGCGCCGTTAAGAGGATGGGACGAAAGAGGGTTCCAATGAGATCGTCCGACACTTGGAATAAAAAGAAGGTGGTACAGAGAGTCATGACAGCCGCTACCATTGTGGCGAGTTCAGATAGCCACTGAGAAGGTATGAGCGACGGAACATCAACAAACGAGACGGTATCTTACCCTCTTTCCTGTTTGATAACATTTGTCTTCATTCAGATGAACTGGGATAATGTGTTGCTTCTCTGATCTTCTCCCGTCCCTCACATCGTTCATCTTTTCTAACAAGTACGCTGATATGGGAAGTGGAAGAGACCTCCTCTCTCCAGGATTGGGCTCGCGTAATCTAAAACGCGTCAGCCGATGCACATAGACCATGCGACGCAGACGTACCTGCCCATGTGTTGATACAGTCGCTGATGGTTGTGTTTCCTCCTTTAGAAATTCTCTGCAACGTTGCACAGAAGGCGGGAATTTCAAGTCTTCCGCTTCAAGGAATGGAGCAAAGATAACTTGCGCCCGCTCCCAATATGGCTTCCAAAGTTGCTCGTAGATGCAGGGGTCGTCTATACGAAAGATAGACACACTGTTGTGAGGGGAGGTGAGAGGAGGTAGAGCGGAGCGGGGACGGAGATGATGCAGAGATTTCAAAGGGATCTTGGAGGAGATGAAAGAGACTCGAGCTCACGCCGTGCGGGCACTTGGTAGAGGTGGCTCTACAAACTGGTCTACGCATTCGGCCACGTGACAATCATATCGTATGTCCATACGATTCTTCCCCCGTCCTGGAGGCCACCAGATTGCCTACATGCAAAGGAAAGGACGGTCTCCTGGCATCCTCTTTCTTCCCGGTCTAGGATCGAACATGATATCTCTCAAAGGTGATGCATTGGACAGATTTGCATCTTCTCAGGGTCTGTCTTATCTTCGTTACGATCCATTTGGACACGGTAGCTCGTCAGGAGAGCAGACGGAAGCGACTGTGGGTCGGTGGAGACAAGATATGTTGGACATCATCGATGAAGTAAGGCCATTGACAAGGTCAATTGTCTTCTAAGAGGACACACCAGTTGTGTGTCGACGACAGATGGATCGTCGTCGGTTCCTCCATTGGAGGATGGATGATGACACTGGCAGCGAGAGACAGACCACACAAGATAAAGGCTTTGATCGGCATCGCCTCTGCACCGGACTGCACGAGAGAGACCATCCCAAAGAGGATGGACAAGGATCAATTAGACGAACTCACGAGAGGAACTCGATCTTACATTCAAGTCGCTGGAGGGTGGAAAGTGACTCAAAACTTCTTGGAGGAGGGAGAGAAACATTGTGTTCTCGATCAAGATATGCATGTCGATTATCCCGTTCGGTTGCTGCATGGAACAGAAGATGTAACCGTGCCTCCATCTCTGTCCAAAAGATTGAAAGACAGGGTGAGACAAGGCCATTTTGAATCACGATCCTGATCGAGACAGATGATTGGAGATGATGTCCAAGTGAAGATGATCGATGGAGGAGATCACAGGCTCTCGACTCCCGAGAATCTCGACATATTGTTGAATACCATACGTAAACCTCTATTATTACAATAATCCCCGTCAAGTTTAAAATAGATAAATCATCCGTTTTAATCTATTCGTACGGTCGAACCTCATGATGTCAGCTGTGACCAGAGACCAACGCCCCTCATGATCACGTTGCGGGCTGTACTGCGGAGGTAAGATTGTGTCGTGAACAATTTCGCATTGTCTCTGGAGCTGATGATCGCATCTTGTCCTCTCTTGTGCATTTCCGTTTCATATTCCACCAAAATCCGCGACAGATCGTCTCGACTCCAATTCTCAGCTTTCAGACTGTCGAGCAGCTCCGACAGCTTCCAGGCGTCTAATAGAGCGTTGTTGCCTCCTTTAGAAGATGAGATGGTGATGAGTGGTGTGTGATTCACGCACCTGCCCCTCTGAATGGGATCATGGCATGGGCGGCATCACCCAAGCAAGTCACTCGTCCCGTTTTTGTCTGGCTTGTGACGTCAGATGATGTGAATGGACAAATCTCACCATAGACGACCAGCAGTAGATAGAGGTCGAGGGTCTCTGTCTTTCAATATCAAGGCCTCTTCCAAGTCTTCAACTCTTGTCGCCCGGATGAGATGATGGGCGGGGGATTTGAACGTCTCTTCTTTTGACTTTGCAATCTGAAGCCAATCTTCTCTCGTTTTCTCATGATACGATGGAAATTCAGAAGCTGGAAAAGACATGCTCCAGAAGATCTCGTCGCTGAGTGCATGATGAGAGAAGAAGAGGCAATCTGATTGCCAATCAGATCACACTCGTTCACGAGACGATGGTGATGTGTCTGAGATGGATGTGATGCACAACTTACAGCCGTAATTCGAATGTAGACCTAAGCTATCTATGATATCTGGATCTTCAAAGAGGTGCTCCGTCTCTTCTGTCCTCTTGATCTTCGCAGCCGGTCCCACATACTGTACATTGGGTGGCTCATCGCCAAACAGCTGAGATCGAATCTTACTGCTGATGCCATCGGCGGCGATCAAGAGATCGACCCTCTCTTCTATTCCGTGAACCGTTACATAGAGGTTGTCTTCATCATCCTCTCGAAAACCCTCTACGGGGGAGTTCCATCTCAGATCGATCTGCATCTCTCTTGCAATGTCGATGAGACATCCTCTCAATTGAGCACGCACGATCCTTCGATTGGATGGAATGGCTTGTTGATACAATTTCGAGTTGTTCGTGCCGTCCCATGCTTTGAACAGAGGTGTCGTAGACACAGGGATGATGATGTCTTGTATGTCCAATCGCTTGATAAATGCGTATCCTCCATGTTCATGCAGGGTCATAGAGTATCCCTGACTGCGAGAATTGATGCCAGCTTCTCTTTCGTAAACAGTGATATTATTGAACCCCATCTTCTTTAGAGCTATGGCCAATCCAAGACCCCCGGGGCCAGCACCTTGAAGATCAACGATGATGTCAGAACAGGTCCTCACCAGATATAGCTATCTTCTGGTCACGAATAGAGGACATGCTGTTGTGTCTTCAGGGTCTGTCGCTGAACCAGAAATTTCATCAGCTCCCAAAACAACGAGTGATTTACGATGAGATCAGATCACATCATCAAATCATTCACATCATGGCCAGCAAGGACTTCATCATGTTCGTGACAGCGGAGGAGACTGCAGTCCCCAACCCAGAGACACGAATCAACTGGGGCTGTCCGTGTATTGCAAAGACATTGAAAGAATCGGTCTGTAGGAGGCCATTCGCTTCCTTCATGGCCTGTACCATGGACGTTCAAGACAAGAACATGGCACCGGAGACATGTTTCCAACAGCTGCAAGCATTCGATGCATGTCTGAAGGCCAACAACATTTCGGCGGAGGACTTAGACTCTTGAAGAGTATGGATTGAATAGTGTAAAGGTACTCGACGAATAAAAGTACATCGTGTTTCGAAGAATCCAACATGTCCATGTCGGATCTCTCATTTATCGTCATCGTTTGTCTCATCGGATGGCTTTCGTTGACTTGGATATCTTATAGACCTAGACGTTCCAACCTGATGCTGTTCCTCTTCTCCGTCGGATGCACAGCACCTCGGTCTCCGTAGGTTCTTTTGAAAGAATGACCCGGTCCACCTCTATCGCGTGATGCTCATGGTGCGTGCCGCTGTGTGTCGTGTTCTACATTGTGGCTGGAATCTCGTCATCGTGGGTTGACAACTGACGACGCTGGAGGTCATATCGCCCAGCCGCCACTGCCACTACCAGGGTGACGGCGCTAACCGTGAACAATTTCGTCTCTTACCGTGATCCGAACCGTGGATGACGCAATGAGGATCTGAGATGAGAAACAGATCTACAGCTCATTCCCTGGATATAGTGTGAAACGGTGAGAACAGTGAAATGAGCCAGCTCAAAAAGCACTCACGTGCCTATGGAAATTAAGAGGTCTCCCACATCGATGCCGCATCATGCACGGGCGGGGCGGTCAGGTGCAGCGGGAGTCGTGGTGACATCATTTCACTGAGAGCACCCAATGTCGGAATTTGGAATGGTGCATCACAAACCGTGCACGATCGCGATCAGCCAAGAACATGCCTCCTTCATCGTCAAATAAAACGAAATAAAATACAATCGGCCGGAGTCTCTGAGCCGCGTGGTACGTTCTACGATGCATCACAGAAAACTGCGGTGAAAGAGCTCGTCTACGGCTGCGATGCTGTGTCACGGTAATCCAGGATCGAAGAAAATCCGTAAAAAACAGAGAGAAACTTGCCCGACTGTGTGAAATTTCTACGAGGCTTCGCCCGAAGCGAGATTGGATTTGGGATGATGGTAAGGATGCACGGGCCATTCTTCAGCGAGCAATACGAGAGAGACATGAATCAATCGTCAGACTCTAAAGTCACAGACGACTCTTCAGCTGAGCACCGAAACGAGCAGAGACAGAAGCGTTAGACATACGGAACTGTTTGGCATTGGGACGAGAGCAAGCATCACGAACTATTTGCATAGACGTAACAACACAACGATGTACCACCACACGAACCGATCATGCCACGTCTTTCGAGACAATGAGGCTGAACAGTTTGACACTATTTATTCATAAAGACTGAGTTTTAAATCTAATAGATTCCTCCTCTATCTTGTCATCTTCGTCACAAAAGCAGCCGTCATGTGAACCATCCTGAACCAATGAACATCATTAGCAAAGATGCACCAATTCACAACCAGAAAAAACTGAATTCACTGCTCTACCATTCACATCATCTTTATTTCTTCTCATCTGATCTCTCGATCGCCTGCATCTGATCAATCACTGCATCGAATGGCACCATTACCTCCATGATGACCTCCTTTGGTGCATTCGAGAACAAAGTGGCTAAGAAAGCATGGAATCCCCAGTCATGATGACACACGGCCTTACAACAACCCAAGTCGGCCACTTCGATTCTAAAGATCATCGTCATCCATATGTCCGATCGATGTCCATGGTGCACGACCCACCCGAGAGCGGACACGGCATCATCGGTTTCCATGTAGACGGTGGAACCTCTCTCTCCGATGTACTGTCGAAGTGATTAGAGGATGGAAATGCATGATGGACATACGGGGATGCCTGATCCTGGATCGATAAAATCGGCCCAGAATCCCTTCTGGATGATGTTCCTACAGACTTGCTCTGCCCACAGACAGAACTGCAACAGAATGAGTCGATTGGAAGATGATGGTTGTCTCGGACCTTATCTGTGAACTTGTCTCGTTCTTCGGTAACCTATAGAGGGTCAGAGGTGAAGGTGCACGACTATCACTTCTTCGCCAAAGCCACTCATATCAACAGATGCCTTCTGCCAAGTGGGGACGATCCATAAAGGATCTAATTTGACATTGGGGAAGATCTGCTTGAACGTCTTTTCAAGGTGATCTGGGCTCCTAACACCATCAGTATGAGATGTCGATCGATAATCTCGACGATCTCACTTGGCTATGGACCATTGGATCTCTTGTTTAGGTAGATAATGGAAATCGAGTTGCATGTTTGTTTCTTCTTGCGTCGCGTGATTATGATACAACGGGGGGTCACGTGGTGAAAACAAAATCAGATCACTGCAAAGACAGCGTCTTAGCTACAATAGCTTGAATATTATCTGGCAATGGTTTGTTGATCTCGTCCTCGTGCACAACCTCCTCTGCCGGTCCATCAGATGTTGTGAATGTGATGAGTCAAAATAGTCACCGAGATAGGCACTCAATAATTGTGTATCTTCCCTTGTCTTTGCGTTCGTTACCTTTACTGTGTCGACTCTTCTGACGAGATCTGCATGATGTGAGATAAGATTCCGCAACAGAGAAAATGTTGTACCCTCTAGAGTCTCCTGAAGCTCTAAGATGTTGTTGATGAGTTCCGAGCGGGAGTCCATCGGCTGATGAGCTCTGATTCTGGCAGCGCTCAACGTCTTCCTTTATTTGATTTTATTCAGCTTTTTCAAGCCGAGAAGTGAACGAGACACACAAGCACGATTGTGCCTTCTATATCCTATAAAAGATACATTCACAATAGAATGGTTCATTCGTATATTTGGAGTTGTTCATGCGAATATCTGGAATGAAGGCCACAAACATCAAAACATTGGGTAGAAGACAATGAGTGAATCTATTTCGCCTCAGCAGTGGCTGAGATAACGCCCGACTCTTGCAGCAGCGTCTTGAGCTCTCCCGATTCGTGCATCGATCTCATGATATCACAGCCACCGATGAACTCCTTGTTGACAAATACTTGAGGAATCGTAGGCCAGTTCCTGTCGTCAACATCAGGACACATCCGTTGATGATGACGCCATCAAATGATTTCATCACGTATATAGGCTCACGTGTATTCTTTGATGCCATTTCGAATGGTATCATCCTCTAAGACATTAACACCCTTGAAGTCCTTCAGACCTGAATGGAATCATCAGCGACAATAGTGACAAATCACATTTGCAAACCTTGCATTTGGAGGATGCGAACGACCGTGGCGCTGAAGCCACATTGAGGAGCTGATGGTGTACCCTTCATAAAGACAACGACTGGCTTGCTTGCGATGGTCTCTGCGATGAGATCCTTCACGTTGCCAGACCCCTTGTCCTTTGCTTCGTACTTTTTACGTATCGTCTTGAAATCATCGTGGCTATCATCATTGTCCACGCTGAATGATCTTCTGACCGATGCAAAATTTGGTCGAACAGCCACACGAGTCTGTGCTCTGACTGCGTGGACGTTTCCACGGAGGAGGGGGAGTTGACGAGCGAGTGTGGGGTTCATGGTGATTGGGATGAGATGTGATGGTGTTCTCGTTGTTTGTGACCCGAAAAAAAGTTTTTTCCTTTTCCTAAACACATCTCTCATATCTGATAAGCGGGAATCATGCATCTGAGATACTACCTCGACAATGAAGGAAATAGAATATACACCTTGAAGGTGAGGTCTAAGATTCCGAGCATGGGAGAATGCATCATACTGACAACATCTATAGAAGGCTTCCCCTGAGGGCAAGGCAACATTATCTGCTCATCCCGGTGGGTTCCTCTTTTCACTTCCATCTCCTATCACCATTCTGAATCATATCGTCGAATCAATTCCATACCACAATCACATCATCCTCATCTAAAACGTCCCTTCTGATGGATCCACAGCCAGATTCTCACCTGATGACAAGTACTCTCGTCAAAGAATCTTGGTCAAGACAAGATTCGGCATCCTCCCAACACAACTGCCCGCCAAGGAGTTGTAAGATAAATTCTTTTGATCAAACGGGTTTGGCTTCATGATTGTTCTGAGTTTCATGATTGTGAAGAGCCGATGTGCTGAATCATCTGGACGTTGAATTTCCGACCAATACGATCATCAGTTTCAGATGCAAGATCCTGAAGGAGCTATTGGGAACAACAAGAAACGAAAGACCTCACATGACGAAATGAATCGCAGCACTCGCACTTTTATTCTTCATTTGGATTGGAATCTCAAAGAGGATGGACTGATGATCTCACGATGAGAATCGTCACCTCTAAATGGAAGTGAAGAGTGACAAAGCGGTGAAGAATAAAGGTACTCGTTGCATGAGACGTGATGACATCTCAGAACATCACCCGACCTCTCCACCGAAAGATTTCCAGGAATCAAAGACCCTTGCCATCAGATGCAGATGAGATCAGACATCGAGTCCATCTCGAGAGTCAACCCCTCTACATGTGCATATTCTATCGTGGATTCGATGTCTCTAATATATAGACGATATTCTATCGCGTCTAAGAATTCGAGCTCTGCCGCGTGGAGCACCTCCGGTCGCATGCACCATGAGAGTTCATCGTCTAAAGCGGCTGTTCTCGTCTCAGTTGACTTACAAGATATGACGGGGCTCACCTTCGTCTATGATGTATTTGAGAGCTACCGTCGTGGTGATGCACAACAGACTCGGCATGTGTTCTCTCGTGATCCCTCTCTGTCCTCTCTTTCTTGAAGAGACGTAAAGACTGCAGTACGCCATCACAGATGCAATGAGCTCTTTGGATGCCTCGTAATCGTAGCTCTGTGAGTTGCATCAGCATTGAGAAGAGGTGATGTCTCCCACCGCCGTTCGGTTGATGATGGTGTTTAGAATGAGGACCGAAGTGTCGGTGGTGTATCTCTCTTCTCCTCTGGCTAGCCAGCTGTTGACGAGGCGTGTGAAGGATTCGATTCTGAATGGATGTGAGTTTGTGATTTCGACACCATCAGATGCTCACCCCTCCTGAGTGAAGTAGATGATCGTGTCTTCTGGCTCTCTTTCATAAATCTTAATGTATAGAGATGAGTGAAAGATTCCACTCGGTCTCTCTGATTCCTTCATCATGTCAATCATGGATGTCGAGGGGGACTGTCAAGCAAAACGCAGGAATGAAGAGGTCACCTTGTAAAGAGTCGTGTAATAGATGGGCAGGTATCTTCTCGTTCTATATTTGTCACAGAGATTGCGAACCCATTGGATCATCTTCATAATGGATGAACCTGCATCCAGATGAATACGTACAGAAATAAAAGAGGACGTAGAAGACTCACCGAATACATAAGTCAGAGCTATCAGGCCTATGCAAACGGGCAGAAAAAAGAGAAAAAACACGTTCAGTCTGAGCGCTATTGGCGAAACTACATTGTAAGGATGCAGAAATTCGAAAGAGGATGCAAAATGGAAGACAATTCGACCATCGAAAATCGACTATGAGACGTCAATCAGATTGAATCGAAGAGTTTCTCACCGAATTACTGATGATTTGATAACCACTCTGTGTGATCTCTGCTAACTTAGCCGATTGCAGCGACATCCATGCCGATGGCACATCTGGGTTTAGCATCGTCACTGTCATCAGGAAGAAATTGGTGTGGCTAACGTAAGTGCCTAGCATGTTGTCGATCGCTGCGTTATGATCCTTTCCGATCGCATACCCAAATTTCCACCGGTTTCCCATCGTTTCACAACAATGAGAAGCGACGGTGAGAGCCCGCTTGTCTTCCTTCTTCGAACACCGCAACATGATATCCATACACAGCACAATGCTAGGTAAGCATCCAATCGATTCACTCGATTCATCTCGGTTGTGATGATGTGAGTGTGAGATGCGATGTCGAAATCATCATAGATAGAGGTATCCATGATAGACACGCTTCGTGAAGCAGTACAGACACGCTGTTCTGTGCTGACCTCTCGAGGTGGCCCAAAAATTTGAGCCGAAGAGTGTCGATACGAGTCATGACGTCAGCGCGCATCATCGCATCTCTCTCGTCACATTTCCAATCAGAACACACAACATGGGAGACTCGCTTATCGGTTTCACGGGAGAAGGATACACTCTATTGGCCTCCACTGCCAATGTCGCTCGCTCGGTGGTAGTTATGAAGAAGAGAGAAGACAAGATCTTACCACTAGACCAATTCAAGATACTCGGTGCATCAGGAGATAACGGAGACAGGGCTCATTTCACCGAGTTCATAAAGAGGAACATGCAATTATATGAGCTCAGATTGGGATACCCTCTCACGACTCATGGGGCAGCCAACTTCACGAGAGGAGAGATTGCCACCGCCCTGCGGCAACGTCCATACCAAGTCAACATGCTGCTGGGAGGATATGATGCCGACGTTGGCTCTTCGCTGTACTTTCTAGATTACATGGGAGCTCTTCACAAACAAGACTATGCCACACAAGGTTACGCAGGATACTTCACTCTCTCATTGTTGGACAAGGAGTGGAAGAAGGGATTGACTCTCGACCAAGGTGATATCTCATCGCCCATACATCTCTGAAACGATCACATCATCACGAATCGTCTCTCACATGTCCAACAGGTAAAGAACTCCTCAAGAAGTGCATCGAGCAGCTGAGAGTCCGATTTGTCTTGGACACATCTCAATGGACCATCAAGTACGTGGACAGCCAGGGAGTTCATGAATATCAAGTATAAAGAAGTCTGTGCATGTTTGAAATATTTTATTAGCCGGCAAGCTGTCTGACTTTGATGGCTTCGATGATCTTGGGGTAGATGTTGGGATGTCTGGTGTATCTCTCTCTCATCTTCACAAACTCTAAAAGGGTAATTAAGAGATGTTGTCATTCAAAGTGGGGATAGATGATGGAAGGAAAACGATCATTAGAGGATGCAACGATGATTGGATGAAGAAGCCCTTCACAGAGAAAGATGAGACAAAAAATAACTCACCCTTGTAATTGTCCACTCTTCTGAGGTTGATGTTCAATGGCTTAGTGACGAGAAGTTGTATTCTGTCGGCCACACACAGCTGTGTCTCTCCGTTTTCCATCTCCTGATCGAGATTGAGCGTGTGTCACATGCATCGAGATGAACAAAGAAGGAGGTCTCACCACTCGATAGATGTTTCCAATGTAACCTCCTGGCATGTTGTGATATTTCTCGAGTTGTTCTGTAGAGAGGTTGAGTGAACGAAGACAATGTAGAACATGGAATGGACTCACTGAGTTCGACGCAGATGGCTTGAGGGTCTTTACCTTTGCCAACAATGACACCTGGGATCAGCTTGTCGAATCGCAGACGATTGGACAGCTGCATCAAGGTCAACGCCAAGTAGATGATCGAATCTCACTCTTCTTCCGGTGAACTCTCTGGTCTGTACCTTCAGAACTCTCATTCCGTCGCCTCTGTACGGAGATCAGTTCCATTTTATTATGCAAAATAAGGAGGATAACATACTTCTGGAGATCATCCAGCTCTGGTAAGAGTTCTCCAATGGGAGGATGCTTCGCTGCACGGTAAGAGATTTCTCTGCATAATGTGTTCTGTGCCAAGACGGGAGCTCTCAGGCTGGTCATGGACCACAAGCCCTTCACTTGAGAGGACAACATCGTATATAAAGGGTGATCTGATGTGATATGATTCCTGCCTCGGATGAGTTGTAGTGAGATCTCGTGGTTCATCGAAAGAGAAAACCATACACAAACACCATGTCGGCCCTCAATGCCTCTGAAAAAGGCAAATTAGAGAGCAGTCTCGGTCCCTCTCTCACGGTAAGCCGATCGACTTCGACGATCTTCTTGTGTTCCGCTCTCGATCGTCGTGAACCATTTCAGACGTCTTCGTGATGACCGTTTTTGACTCGCTTTCAGGTCTTATCTTCGACAGTTGCACGTCTTTATTTCGCAGAAAATGGTCAATGGATGAAAGCTCACATGGGAGCCGTCAGTCTCTCTGCGAGCCGAGACGGTCCCAGTTGCTTCTTAAAATGCAACGACATCACGGTGAGAGATTGCATTCCACTTTGTCTATATCTGTCACTTGTAGAGTGATACGAGACACCGTCTTCCATCTTCTCTGACTCGACTTGTAGTCCGGAGCCGAATACTTCAGCCAAGAACTGTATGACAATTTCGATTACTCCCAACCGTGCACATTCTTTCACATGTTCGAGGGAGAGGACAAGGTAGAGACCATTCATAACGTCACCATCATCATCTGAGAGTCCATCAGGTTGTCGGTCTCTCATTTGCCAGCGACAGTGATGCAGCTGATTTTGCAAGACAAGTGAGTTCATCACATCGACACCGACACGTCCATGACTCATCCTCTAAAGATCATGACCAAGAGTCGCAGCGGTGCACCAGCTCTACCCCCCACCCCCAACAAGGCCGCTCCTGCAGTACCACCACCACCGGCTAAGAAGGCACCCCCGCCACCCCCGGGTGAGGCAGTTCCCGCCAAAATTTCGGCTGAACGTCACAGTTCACCACGCACCGGTGGCACAACCTCCTCCACCCACTCCAACATCTGCCTGTGAGTCCAAGACTTTCTCATCATGATCATCGTCTCGATGTCCGTGTCGATCATGTTGTTGATGACAACAGATGCACCTCCACCACCTCAACAGACACAACCACAGCCCACAGTTTACAGCGCACCCAAACAACAACAACAGCCAGCCAAGATGAGTGAGTCGATGCAGACGAAAACTCAATCTCCTGACTGCAAACAGACCACGCACAGAAGAAATCGACGAGAGGATTGTTCAGCAGTATCTTGAATAAGATCGTGGGAGAAGCACCGGAAGAGGTGATGATCATCATCATCACGATCGACATGGACAATCATGATCATCATCATCATCATGATGTGTATTGATCTTATCCATAGGAGTTGACTATCTCTGAACCCACGGGTTTCAGACACGAGTCATCCATCGGTTGGAACAATGGTACTGCCGCGTTTGAGGTGGAGATGAAGTCATGCGATCATGATCACCGACCCTCTTTGTAGATCCACAACATTCCACCCGAATGGAGGAAACTATTTCAAGCCGCAGGAATCAAGGTGATGATCGGCACGTTTTATTCTGTTTTATTCTGTTTTATTTTTTTGTTGAAGGAGAGTTGTAGAAGAGCGAATTGAAGAACAAAGATACGGCAGCGTTCGTCATGAACATCATCAATGAGAATGCTGCGTTGGAGACCTCCGGAGCAGCACCCCCTCCTCCTCCCAACAGAGGTGAACACATCATCATCACCATCATCACGACCACCACCATCATCCATCACATCACATCACATCATCATGATCACGACACGATCTACGTGACATGACGATCATCTCCCGATCGTCATGTCATCATCTCTCGATCACCATCACGATGAAGATCAACGCGGTGACGATCAACAGGTGCCGCACCTCCACCACCTCCTCCCGCCCTCACCGCTCCCCCCTCCAGCGGCGGTCCACCACCTCCACCACCCCCGGCCGCACCCCCCGCTCCCGCCCCTCCCCCACCCTTTGTGCCCCACGCTGCCCCGGCACCCCCTGCGGTATCATCTGGTGGTAATGCTGGTGGTGGTGGTGGTGGCGTACGCGCCAATCTATTGTCTTCCATTCAGAAGGGAACCCAACTCAAGTGAGACGATCGCATCATGAAAGACGTGATGATGATCGTGATGATGATCATCGTGATGGACGTGATGATCATCATTGATGACGATGCTGATCATGATGCAGGCACGTCGAAGAGTCTACCGTTCCTATTCCACCCCCGACGGCCAATTTGGCCGATACTCTGGCGAGGGCCATGGAGAACCGCAGGGCAGCCATCAAGGAAGTGGCTGAGGGAGGTGATGAAGAGGAAGAGTGGAGTGATGAAGAGTGGGGTGCTCAATAGATCCTCTTTGTTTCATTTTGGGGTTTATTCTGTCGTCTCGTGTTGCATGCGAAGGATTGGGGGAGAGACACGAAGAAGGGTGATGACCGATGATGCAGAGTGGTTGTTAGAGAGAGAAAGATGTGATGCTTCATGATCGGTCCCATGTTCTTCGTTACGAACAGACACCACTTTCATCACGAGAACAACATGTCGCACGAGACAGAAGAGACCGTTCGTGATAAATAGAAACGGACTTTATCTTTTTCTTTACAGAACGGTGGCAGTGTGGGGGGCCAGATCGTTGACGGCAACACCCATTGTGGGGGCGGCGGCCAATGTCTTATCGTCTCTCAACAGAGGGGCGGGGAAGTTGGTTCCGTAGGCGATCTGGATTCTAATGTCACCTCTGGCGGGTGTTCCGGTCTTGGTGAGGAGGGGTCTCCATTCGTCGATGATACCTCTGTTGATGTACTCGAAGATGGGAATTCTGACGACACCGAGGAGGTTCTTGCTGCCGATGGGGAGGGTCTGCTTGATCGAAGCATCGAAGACCTTGACGACTAAGACATCCTTCTCGGCATGCTTGGGCTCGAAGACAAACTCCTCGTTGAAAACGGGGTGGACGGTGTTCTGGAGGGTGGCGGTGTTGAACTTCTTCTTGAGCAGACCCTTCATGCTGATCTTGACGTAAGGATCGGGCATCTGTCTCAGTTGTCCATCGGCCAAGACGCCGGAGGCGAGGGTTGTGGGGGCGGCAAGTCTCTCGGTTCTGACTTCAGATCCAGAGATGCCTTGGATGGCGTTGGCGTTGGTGTGGGGGAGGGTGGCAGTGGTGACTCCGGCAGCCTCGGCGAGAGGAACCTGACCGAGAGGGTTGGCAGCGGCGTAGCCGTCGCGTTGCATGATGGGAGCGACGTTGTTGTGGCCGGTCAGAGGTGCGTGGACGGGCGCCTGAGTCAGGGGAGCGAGATCGCGAGCCTCTAAGACGCGGATGCGGAGGAGTGGGTGTTCGACGGTAGATCCGAGTAAAGGCATGTTGCTTGTGTGTGTGTTGGTTTGCTTGCTTGTGTGGGTGTGTGTGATGGTAAGATGAGAGAGCTTGAAAAGTCGTATGGAAGTGATGGGTTGGTGTGTGGAGATGTCACAGAAATATTGTATTCGCCGGTCGCAGATTTCGGACTTCATCTGCGTCACAGAAGGGTGCAGGATGATGAAGACGATGCGTGTATGATGATCGACCTCTTAAAGGTGGGAGGAAGATGTGCGATCGGAAAGAGACGAAGTTTCTGGAACGACATGAAAGTCGAGAATATGTGAGAAAACACAAAGAAGTGCGGACACGACTCGATCAAGCAAGAGATCGTGATGGAGAGGGAAGAGATACGTCTGATGCACAGCGACTCACCGTCTGCACGTTGTTCGATCTGCATGTGCATCTGTTGTGTTCGTGGAATTCGGAGCGAGAAAAAACTCCGTGATCGTCATTCCCTGCCAACGTAGACCATGACCAACAGAAAGACTACGAAACCAACTACAAAACCACCGTTTGGCATACGGAAGAGCTCTACGAGGGGAACGGTGACGTTGAGTCACGTCTCTGCGTTGATTCCCTTGATTCTCTTGGCCGTCGCCCTCTATCTAGGCCCTTCTGGGGCTTGGAATGCCTTCGAAGGTCTGAAGAGTTACGTCCAGTCGTCGAGGTGTCTATCATCAAGAAGAAAATGGCCGACGACTCGACAGACCGTCCATAGACAGATACTCTATTTTAGAACATTTTGCAAATGGAACGATGAACTTTGACATCAGCACTACCCCTCTTCCCATATCGGCCTCCTCCGTCATATTGAAGTCTATACTTTCAAATAAGAAGGATTCTGTGCCTAAATCGCTTCAACACTTGGTCGGCCAATCGACAGTCAACGTCAACACAGTCAGGTGCGAGATATAGACGATTTGCATTTCGATGTGCATCAGCACTCATGTATCACACAGACAACATTTGAATCAAGAGAGAAGAAGAATTCTCACAGAAGAAATCTGTGGAAGTTCGAATCGTGATCTCTGCATCAAGTAAATCATATGATGGTCACGACGCCCGTTCTGAACATGTCATCAGGTACATCGATCAACAAGACCCTGAGTTCGGTCTCACGGCTCTCCATCTCGCCCATCAGAGTGGCGATGCCGAGGCCATCAAGTTTTTAGAGAGCCTGGGCGCTAAGTTGGATGTACAAGACAGTGTGGGGAGACTGCCTTCCAATCTCTCTTTCACAAACTTTATTAAGAACTCGAAAAAGTGAGATCGCGTATACTCTCATAATCATCACCACCGCGTCTTCCACATGCATCATCTCGATCGACATCACGATCCTCCATTGATCATCACCATCGCGATCGCGTTCATCATGAATTCACAATCGTCACCACCCATCGACCATCACGATCACCTACCATCTCCATCATCATCTCATCCCATTCATCCTCTCATGTCTCTCAGATGGGCCAGACAGGCCGGCCGTACCTGTGACATCCCCGTTGTAGACGTGAAATCTGAAGCCGATTTTTCAGAGATAAAACGTCTGGTGGGAGAGGGTGAGCCCGTGCTGATGAAAAATGCGATGAAATTTCTCGTCAACGCCAACGAGCTCGCGGCCATTCAGATCCAAGACCTCGTAGAGAAGTACGGATCGAGTCATGTGACCGTGGGGGAGGTGGGGAGGCCGGTGGCACGAAATTTTGAGACGGAGTAGGTACCGTACGCCAATGTATTCAGACTACCCCACGATATCAGTACATTGAGAGACTACTACGTACATCACGTGCAGAACAAATCGGAACACCCTCTCTACATCTTCCAGAAGCACAGTCAAGTGAGACTTTTTCGTTATAACGAAAATTCAAATTTCGAAAGATGACCGAGGCGGGATTAACGGCCCTGGGAGACCTCGTTTCCCGCGCTTTTCCTACTCCCTCTCTCATCTGCCCGGTAGAGTATGGATCCACCGGCAGCGATAGCATCCACTTTTATCTGGGAGCGAAGAACAGTGGAGCTCCTTTTCACATTCACGCTGACGCGGCAAATCTCGTAGTCAGGGGGTCGAAGAGATGGTTGATGTACCCTCCTCTGCAGGCTTTGTACAGGTGACGAGCGTTGTTGAGTATAGACATCACATGCATCGTCATCATCTGACACGCATCACTTGATCATGTGTATCATCTACCTCTGACGATCACCATCTCTCGATCACATCATCACCATCATCATCATCATCATCACCATCATCATCATCATCACCATCATCATCAACTCACACCAACTCAGTCAGAAGCACGTCTACCGGTGGCTGCAAGAAGACTACAAGGACATGAGAGAAGAAGACAAGCCCCTCGAGTGCATCCAAGGTCCCGGCGATGTCATCTACGTCCCCTTCGATTGGAGCCACGCTGTTCTCAACGAAGAAGATGGAACGTATGGATACGCCCTCGAGTTGCTCAACCGCAGGGAGGTCATGTGGAGTCTGCCGAGATTCCACAGGAAGTGTTGATAAAGAGGAGACATCCATAGAGAGTCGACTTGTTTTGGAGCCACCATTCAGACACTTGAGAATTGTACCGTGGATGTTCGTTCGTCTTTGTGTGCATCGGCACGTGATGGATCATGATCACGTCTGTCAGAAGATATAGAATTTGGATCATACACGATCTCTTGATGATCGATGGCACGATCGATGATGAACACAGCTCATCATCTCGATCTTCATCGTTGTATTCACTTAAATAAGTATACGAGAGAGAACGAAATGTAAAAGAATCGAATCGTTTATCATCTACTTGGCAGTAGAGGGTGACTCGGAAGTAGAGTTCTCAGTCTTTCCCTTCTTTGGCAGGGGTTCCTCTCCCGCATGCAGAGTTCTTCCTCCCTTCGATGCGATCTCCTGCACCTGTCCATCATCCATCAGCCATCTTCCATCATCTTCCATTCCGTCTCGTCTTCACCTTCTCCTTTGGCATCGACGCGAATCCTTGTTTTCCCTTCTCTCCCTCGACATCATCGGATGATCTCTTCAGCCCTCTCTTCTCTGATTCGGGCAATTCTTCTCCCTTCTCCAATCTGTCGAGCATCTCCTGAGCGTGCTTCTTGGCCTCTTCGGAGGCGTTGGAGTTGGCAAGTGTGGCCTTGTACCCTCCGATGACATGATGTCTGTGCTTCTCATCATCGGTGAGCTCCTTCTTCTCGTTGACGGGGCCGAACTCCTTCTCGTAGCTCTCTACGACGTGTCTCGCGTGTTCTCTGGCCTCTTCGGAGGTGTTCGAGTTGCTGATGGCGGCCTTATATCCTCCGATCACGCGATGATCGTGATCGACGTCGCCGGTCAGACCAAAGTCGTCGGCCTCGAGATCGCCGTTGTCTCTCTCATACTTGTCGATCATCTCCTGAGCTCTCTTCTTGGCTTCTTCGGAGGCATTGGCGTTGGAGAGGGTGGCCTTGTATCCTCCGATGACGTGATGTCTGTGCTTCGAATGGTCGAATGTCTTTGCAGATTGGGACTTTTGATACTTGTCGATCATGTCTTGGGCGTGCTTCTTGGCTTCTTCGGAGGCGTTGGCGTTGGAGAGGGTGGCCTTGTATCCTCCAATGACACGGTGCTCGTGTTCATCGGACTCGGACAGATCCTTCTTCGAGGCATCAAACTTCAAGTCCTCTTCAGAGAGCTTCTCTCCCTTTGCGAGCTTGTCTAACATGGCTTGGGCATGCTTCTTGGCCTCTTCGGAGGCGTTGGCATTGGCAAGTGTGGCTTTGTATCCTCCCTCGACATGGTGTCTGTGCTTCTCTTCTTCAGAGAGCTCGCCGCTGCGAGGGTTGGCCGCCTCCACTGTCTCTCCCTTGGCGATCTTGTCTAACATCTCCTGGGCGTGCTTCTTGGCATCTTCGGAGGCGTTGGGGTTGGAGAGGGTGGCCTTGTATCCTCCCTCGATGTTGTTGATGTTGGCTGACATCTGTAAGACAATGAGTCCATCTCTCATCTCTTCGTGTGATGATCGTCATTCGGTGGATGATGATCGTGATGGACGAAAGAAATCACGTTGTTGGCGGTGGTGACGTGTGGCTGTGTTGGTGTATGTTGAGAAATGGAGAGCCACCAATGCCAACTGCTGTTCCAGTTGAAACATCAGTTTTCAGTGTGTTTTCTACCAAATTTATTGTTACGTAACATCTGTCAGCCTTTCCTGGAATTTGGGAAGACACTGACACGCACAAGCCTCCCTCTCACTTTTTTAAGGTGCTGAAGTAGCTGTGGAGGGAGGCTCACAAGTATTATACCGAGATACACTGACATTATATCTATGGTGGACAGCGCGCTGTGATCCACTCATCTGGACTGCATCACATCATGTAGGAAGTATTTATGACGTAGGATCTGTAGGACGAGATAGCGTGCATCGTATAGACGATGAGCCATCCAGCGATCAACGACGTCCGCATATCTTCTCTCGCAGTCATCGTCTCCACACACATGGGTGCATCACATGATTCACATCACACGATCTAGAGAGACGACATCGTTCTTCATCTTTATGTCTTTGTCTCTCTCACAGAATGTCTAACCGACCACGAGCTACTCGTTCGACTCAGAGACGTCTGCAAGTTGAGGAACCTCTGTCGGATGCTGTTCGTTCTACACAGAGAAGACATCGTCATCGTATCATCTGATGCTTCTACGTTTCTCTTCGTATGGATGTCCGGGCTACACCAAGCAGAAGACGAGAGGAAGTTCTTCTGTGCGTTCGTTGCATCCTCTTTGTCTTTGAGATGACGCCGGGCGACCTGTCTAAAGGCCTTCTCGAGGTGATAGCCCTCGCATGCCACTTGTTTGAGTCTCTCGCGGAGGACGTGGAATATGTCTATTGTCTCTTCTTCTTCTCTCCTGCGATTTTTTCAGAACATGCATCATGTGATATGACGATGATGGATCACTCTGAGTAACATGCAACCAGAGACATCATGAAGGTGTTGAGCTTTCCGACTCGCATGATGCACTTCTCGATGAGCGTCAAGATGTTGTTCCTCTCCGTGATGAAGTTGTCGGGCTCCTGGCAGGCCTCGATGGATGAGATGAGAGAGGTGACTGCCTTCATCACTTCTTTTCTTCCCTGTTCGATGTGTTCTCTCGATTGAGAGTTATTCCAAGGGAGGTCGCTGTCACGCCAGAAGGCGGAGATGTGTAGGAGGGGTTGGACAAGGTTACGGAGGGAGTGGATGACAGTCATGCGGGTTGCATTAGAAGGTGAGTCACCCAGAGATGAGCCTGATGAAGTTTCAGAAGATGAATACAATAAAATGAAATAAAATGGTGAGGAAACAATAAAAGGAAATAAAATACCTTCGGCGGAGGGTGCGAAAGAGTTGATGATGACCTCGAGAGCGACACACATGTCTTCAAACTGATTCGGTTCCGTCTCTTCTTCTTCTTCCTTCTCTTCCTCCTTCTTTCCCACGTTTTGTAGACTCTCTAAGCTGCGTAAGAGTCTGCCCATGGTGTGTGTCGGTGGGGTGTCTGTCATGGTGTTCTGTGAAACTTCGGCCAGAAGGTCCTGCGTCCTCTTTATGATGCGAGAGACGAGATAGTCGACCTGATGATGTGTCAATCATGTGATGTATGATGTGCATCATCAGATCGGATGATGTCTAACCTGTTGAGGCTCTTCTGCCGTAGAGATGCCATTGTATTCGATGGTCTTCTGAACTAAATTCTTCACGATCTCCATCACTTGTGATGTGATGGACTCGATCTGTTCCAAGAGCTGCGGATGAGGCACTGAATAGAGGGAAAGCAAAGTGAAGACTGTTTCCGTGAGGTCTCTAGACAATTGGATGATGGTGGGCAACTTTTCAGAAGAGGAACCGCTGAGAACGAGAGAGCTAGACGGATGAGANATCATGTGATGTGTAATGTGCATCATCAGATCGGATGATGTCTGACCTGTTGAGGTTCTTCTGCGGTAGAGATGCCATTGTATTCGATGGTCTTCTGAACTAAATTCTTCACGATCTCCATCACTTGTGATGTGATGGACTCGATCTGTTCCAAGAGCTGCGGATGAGGCACCGAATAGAGGGAAAGCAAAGTGAAGACGGTTTCTGTGAGGTCTCTAGACAATTGGATGATGGTGGGCAACTTTTCAGAAGAGGAACCGCTGAGAACGAGAGAGCTAGACGGATGAGACAGAGTCACAGACTGCTCTTCTAAAGCCTTGTGGGTGGTCGAGATATCGGCCACGATAGAGCCTCCTTCGTTTCCGGCCATATAGAGGGCGTTCTTGAGATCGCTCATGGCTGTCTGATGTCGCATGAGGAAACAATAAAATGAAATAAAATCATTTTCACCTCGAATCGTTTCCAAGCCACAGCCAACAGAGTCGAGAAGGCAGAGTCGCCGGACTTCATGTTCGAGTGGCTGCAGATGATGACGATCTGATGCATGGACAGAAGGATGCATTTGGTACTGCTCAATACGTCCTGTTGGACTCCCAAATTTCTGATGAACGAAGTCATCAGCAGCACACCTTCCATGAGATCTTCTTGATGACGACCCAACGTCTGCATCACGGTCATCACATCACATCATCACCTTTCCATCACCTTCAACGTCTTTGACAATTCTTTCTTTGGAGTTTCCGTTCGAACTTGCTTCATCACTTGGCTCATGTTCTTCTCGAGACACCCGATGCGAGTGATGAGCTGATAGCAAGCGTCTTTGTATGTCATGTTGTCCGGCATCATGATGAGCTGATGAGTCTGTCCGACCATGACCATGTACCTTGCCCTCTCTAAATGGCCGATGTTCGTGTCGACCCCGCGAGCTGCATCGAATTGGTCGCTCATGACCGTCTGCAATTTCTTTGGGGCGGGTGCGAGACCAGATTTGGATGGCTTCTACAGTAGAGTGAGTTGTTTTTTTTTTCGAATGGAGGTGATGATGAGAGACATCGGGATGAGATCTCGTGCATGATGGAGTTATTGGATGTAGAGTGTTTGTGTGTGTCATGTTCTCTGACCGTAGAAATATCTCTCGATGTTCGATGCGGTTTAGAAAAAATAAAAGAGAATAAAATGTGATTTTGGAACTCACGGGGCGAGAGAAGAGGTTAGATGAGAACAGTGATGTCTGATGCTGATGAGGCACCATCACCGGCACGTCTGCATTTGGAAGAGGGTTCGAAGGTGGTGGATCTATCGATTGTCCCAACATCCTCACGGGAAACCTCAGGGTGCTCTTTACGCCCGAGCTCATGTGACATCTCACGATGACATCGTACGTAAGTGATAGAACCTTGCAGTTGTCGATGGTTGGTTGATTCAATTGGGGCAGGTTGACGTCTATGTAACAGATACCCTGATAGAGGTTGCCCGATGAGAGGTTGAGGTCGTGATATTCTTTCCGGTCGATGACGTTAGTGATGCTGGCTGATCCAGAGCCTGAGATGGTGTCATTTAGAGAAAGAATAAAAGGAAATAAAATCGGAGATGATGAGAGGAGGGTGGCTCACCCTTGATGAACTCTCCGGAGAGGTCTTCAGGGGCACTCTTCATGGTGTATCTCCACACCTGCTTCAATTTGATGACAACATGGTCCACCTGCCTCCATCAGATGATGAGAACTCGAGGACGAAATCACCTTTCGATTCGAGTTGTTGATGATGCGGATCATCATCTTGAACTGGTCCTTCTGCCACGTGATGTTCCTCTCTGGCTGCGCCTCGATCTCAAGAGGTGATTTCTCTTGTGGGCCCATGAATAATTTCTGCTTGACGTGGAGACGTTGTGTGAGGTCGATGTCTTTGAGTGTGTATGGAACCACTAAGATGCATGTGAGGTGATGATGGAGATGGAGATGGAGATGGAGATGGACGGCGGGAGCTCACCGACACTGATTTCGGTCTTCGCTTTGATTGCATTCTTCCATGGTTCGTCTACGCTCTGTTCTCTTCTGCCCCATGTGTCTATATATGCATGCAGGTGATATCGAACAGATATCTTTCCATGATGATAAGAAGCGGTGGGGAGGAGGTCGTTTCCGGGGAGTACGATTGTGAAGGGTGAACTGTATTCACCGGCCTGCGTGCGTTATAGAGGATGGGGGAGGTAATTTAAACACACCTGTAAAACGACAGACTTTCCGACCGGTTGTTCTTCTCCTCCTTCTAATTTGTTGATGATAAGGCTGTATGTATATCAGATACCGTGTATCATCAGCCTTCTTTCGGCTCACTATTGACTGAGGAAGGGTATCTTCTTCTTCTTTGAGTTCTGCAGCTGTCCGGGTAAGATGATACTTCCTCGGAGGTAGATCCAAACTGCATAGAAATCGGTCTTATGCTTGGGTGAAAAGTGTATCCTTCCAGTGATGACCGAGTTAGGATGGTATTCTCTCTTGTCTAATTCAAACATGCATGCGCTGACAGCCGACGTTGTCATGTTTATGCGTTTCGTGGGTGCGTTGGTGGTAAGTGTTCTTGATTGGCTCTCGCTCTACGATGATGGTCAACTCCAACAACACTACTCTGTCTCTCTCACCGGCTCGTAAATGGGTAAAGGACCGCAGTCGTCCTGATTTCTCCTCCAATTTTCGATCCTGCGTCAGCCCAAGCCTCTTACGGTGTAAAGTTGACAGTGGACACGCTAAGGTGAAGAAGAGAGGACCCACCAAGCAGATACCACTGCCAAGACGAGACAAGATGAGCATTTAGACGGGAGGAGTGTGTTTTCACTTGGTAAATCGTGGCTCTTGTGTGGCGCCGGCCTGGTGTTGAGGAGGCTGACCTCTATGTGAGTCTGTGAGACGTGTGAGATCACGTTGGGGTCTTTACTCCCCTCCTTTTCAGTTTCACGAAAATCGATTTTGATGGTTTAAGAGGACAGGTGTGGGTAAGAAGGGACACCCGCTCGTTCGGGCGGCATAGACATCTGGGGATTTCGATTCGAGGCTTGAAACGAGATAGAAGTTCGCGTGTGAACCGCATGAAGCGTTCCGCTCTTTATCAAAAGTTTCTTAGAGGCAGATGGCGGTGGGGCAAGATGTGCAGGTTCTCGATGTGATGAAACACTTTGTGCCCTCAGCACAGACGGGGGGGCATTGTGGAACGATGTCGGCACACATGACACAGTCACCGTCGTCGACCTCCTCTATAGGACGATCAGAGCCATCGTGTATCGTCCATGATGGAGACTCACGACAGACACCGGTGGCATCGGGGGTGTTGGCGTCGAGCTGGCAAGCATAACCGGATGGGCAAGTGCGACCCTGAAGGCCTCCACAGACGATCACATCGGGTCTAGGCTCTGTAGATGTTTAGAAGATGATGGAAGGTGTCGGATGATGCATTTCTCACCGCAGGTGCCAGACATATCGGGATGGGTGGCGACGTTGGGAGAGACTCTGCAGAAGAAACCGGCGGGGCACTTCAGAGCTCCGATACCTCCACACTGACGGGCGGGTGGCTTCTTGACTGTATGTGTGTGAGATCGTAGAGGATGATGCATTATATCAAGACACACCGCAGACACCCTGTTCGTCGGCGATGGGAGTCGTCTCGTTGGCTCCGTATTGGCACATGAAGCCCTCGGGGCAGATCTTGCCCAAGAATCCACCGCAGACGGAGGGGTCTGATTTACATCATCTTTGAGATCCACACGTATAGACGACTCACTGCAGTGACCACTCCTGGGGAACGAAGCGCTGCAGACATAGCCGTCTGGGCATTTTCTGTTCCTGAGACCGGCGCATTTGGGTCTATCCTCGAAGGATAGGGCACAAGCAGCTGCGACGATGAGGAGGAAGATGGTGGTGCGGTTCATCATTGTGTGTCTGATGGAAAGTGAGAAACAGAGCGTTGTATGTACATTTTTTGACGAGGTGGTGACAGAAGCCGACGTTTCCATAAGACAACACGAAATCGCATGGAAACAGCACCCTCCTCTTGGTCATGGTACGATCGTTGAATCCGTATATTTGAGAATACTGATGAGGAGTTCGACGTCTATGACTTTATCTCATGTTATTCTCATGAGAAACCCACGGACCTGAGCCAGAAGGTGACTTGCTTGTTGGGATGGTAATATGGCATCAACGTCTTCAACATCTCCCCATCCAAATGTCCTCCATCGTGAAGCCACACCAGTACTTCCACGTTTCCAAACTCTAAAGAATCCAAGAACGCATCGACGGCGCTCAATCGTCCTCCGTGTTGGATGATCCAGACGGCATCTTCTATCCTTCCCCCCTCTAATGCATCTCTTGCATCACATACAGACCAATCGTAGCCATTCTCATCCAACCACTCCAAGACTTGCGTTCCTGAGACGTTTCGCCAAGCGTAGTAGAAGATGGGGTGATGGATGGTGTAGCCGTGCGATCTCAACCAATCGAGAGAATCGACATGAGTCCACGTCTTGAGAGGATGGTCCCTCGAGAGCAGCCAATGGAGGATAGAGAAATGGCCCGAGAGAGCGATTCGAGAGTAGATCTCTTGGTCCCAGGTTGCATGATGTCGGTGGAGCCAGTCCAAGATGGAGATGATGTTCTCCTCTTCACTCATCGAGCGCTCGTTGGAGAAGATGGCTACATCGCACATGTCATCTTCGATGAGATGGCCCTGTGAGAAGAGATAGTCTGAAACGGTGACGTTCCTCCTCTCGATCGCCATGCGGAGAGCTCCAGCGGGGGCGGGTCTCGATGATTGGATCCATCGGATGAGAGATAGACACATGGCATCGTAGCTGTGAAGCAGTATCCAATTCGAGTTGACGTCCAGAGGGAGTTGACATTCGTGATGGGTGATTAGCCATTCGACGGTCTGTATGATGCCATCCGGTGGGACAGATCGACCGTATCCTCTACTTCTCATCGCCTCTCCTTGCATGTAAAGTCGGCATTGGAGGGCCTCCCGTATGAGATCGTCACATGGGTCCAAGCGACGCCGGTTCATGAGCCATTGGATGATGTCTAGGAAGCCACTGCTGAGAGACGCTCGAGTGATGTGATCTTGTATGATTCCATCGCGATCGTACAGCCACTCCAAAACATGGATCTGTGACACTAGAGTCAGGCGAGATGCATGTGAGATACATCACCCAGCCACCACTGATGGCACCCAGCCACATGTCTAATGGAGCCTTCTTATGGAACTCACGAGACATCATCCAGTGCATGATCTCGATCCTTCCACTGTGAGCTACATCCCAGTGAGCAGCAGAGCCGAAGGTGCAGCCCTTCTCTTCATTCAACCATTTCACAACGTCTATATCCCCTCGACACAAGGCATCAAGAAAGATCTCTGGCTCTCGTGACGGATTGATGTCGGTCGTATTATAGAGCCAATCTAAGACGGTGATGTCACCTGAAGGAAGGCAATGTTGAATGTCGTAAAGGATGCATTCTGATCCTTCACATTGAAAGACAATGGATGAGAGCCAGTGTGATTGGTGTGCCACAGATATGCGATCGACTGGTTGAATGTACGATAAGATGGCCATCAAGACCTCGCAAGGTAGATCTTGTAACATAGAATCCTCGGTCTCTGTTGTAACGTGTACAGAAGAGATGATTGACGATGCCGATTTGATGATGTGGAACTATAAATCAAAATCCCTCTTTTCTTTCATTATCCACGTAAGAAGCCTCCATCGAGTCTATCCAATAGAGGATGTGACACCCGAGTGCCCCACAAAAAGCTCATCTCGGTTGAAAATAGTCTGAAAACTCATAGCGGACCTCATGATGTCCTCTCACTATCACGCACGCACGCACGCATCGACGACAACATGAGAACGAATAGAGAGTGGTTTTGGGAGAACATTACACCTGAAGAGAGTGCTGCCATGCTGCAAGGTCAACCTGCTGGAACATTTCTCGTGAGATGTTCTAGAACGCCAGGATGTCTGGCCGTGTCTTACGTGGCCAAGAATGGAACAGTGAAGAAGTCTCTCGTATCACGTTACCCCAATGGAGGCTTTACATTGGACGACCAAGTGATGCCGTGTCGAGGTGTTACCTGACAAAGTCGTTAGGTCTTTCACACGATGGACGACCTAATTAAACGGTATCAATCATCAGGGGACCTGTCTGAACCATTGTCTCAATCGTTATGACAGACCCAATGCACACTTGTAAAGTCTAAAAGTACATATAATGAATAGAACGAAGAAGTATCTCTCGTGTGTTCATTTTATATGGACCCATATTCCATTTCTCTAACGATGAGTAATCACATCATCATCATACAACAGAAAGACACCGATACATTCAGTTCTATTGTTCAAAAGACTTCGGTCCACACGACCGATATTCCTCCTCTCGAATTCGATGTCCATATTTGTTGTTATTTACACTTGCTGCTGTCCTCGATCATCGACCTTCATCTCCGAGATGGTGACCGTGGCCAGTTCAGAATCTTGAACTCTCTCGTTCTCTCTCTCTTCTTGACCCTCCTTCAACGTCTTCTCTTCCATGGGACCGACTTGAACGACAACTGTCTCATCGGCTTGCTTCTGTTTCTGTAGAGCTTCCTTATCAGATTGCAACTTCTTGTATGCCTTCTTGCCGATGATGCCGATGATGACAATGACAAGGATGGTGGCCGTGATGTTGACACAGATCATGACGATTTGGATGGTGCCCATGTGACTGGCTGATATAGAGGTCAGAGATAGAATAAAATGATTTCCTCACAATTTAAAGCCTCCTGGATACTCTTCAGAGTCGTACCCAGATAAGTATAGACAGCAGAGACGATGGCTGTTGGAATGACACCAGCGATGCAGAAGACGTGAAGAGGGATCTTGGTCGTCTGCATGTTCATATCAGGTGATGCCGTCACGAGATGCAAATGACTCACCGATAGGATCATGTTGAGGATGCCAAAGGGGATGGGGCTGAAACGGAGGAGGAAGACAAACTTCCATGATTCCTTCTCGATCATCTCCTCCACATCGGTGAACCACGTGAATTCTGATTCTAATGTCTTCTTTACCCTCTCTCTTAAGAACCTCCGACAGAAGATGAAGGCCACCGTGTAACCAATGATGGCACATGGAAGAGCCACGACGTAAGCTGCATCCTCTTCAGACGGCGGCATCGTAAGTGGACGTGGACTCACTCTTCCAGAAGCCATAGACGAAACCACCGAAGATGCAGAAGAGTGTAAAGAGGTTTGGGATGGGAAAACCTGCCAGAAACTCGCCGGCCGCTACCACAAGTAGACCCCAGTGTCCGATCTTCCTCAAATGGACCAGTCCCTTCTCGATCAGACCGACTTTGGCCAATACGAAGAAGGTGACAATGATGGCTACGACGATGGAAACGAGAATGAGGAGGCGGATTATCATCTTCTTATGTCTCTGACGGAGTGTGAGACCATTCGAACCTCTAGATCATCACTCACTCTCAGACCAGCCAAGACCTTCTGTCCCCGAGTCTTTTCAACTCCATTTGCACCTGCGACCTCCCCGCACTCCGGCATGTCTTTGACCGTGAAGCACTCCTTCTTCACAACATCTATCGTCGCTTCTTGTGGTGCGTCTGTGGGCATGGTATTGCCTTCTGCCGTATGAATGTTTTCTGTTCGTGTTCGCTCTCAATCACCATGACAACACCTTTAGTCGTAATTTCTTCCTCAAAGGAAGCATAACCCAGAGACGAACCGTACTCGATCAGCATCAGAACCAGGGACAGCAGCTTTACGCTCTTTATAGAAGGTGCTCACCCTCGTGTGATCGAAGTGTGGACGAGAAGCTGTTCAAAATCGAGTGGAGGGAGGAGGTCACAATGGAGATCTACTCAAGTCAGTAGAGATCTATACCGTAAGGTGCTCCTTCCACTGACGGACGAACACATCTGACACGGAGACAGAGTGAATAAGCCACAACCCACACAACATCTCGAGCTCAATTGAGAGGTTCAGATGCACGTGTGATGGCTCAAAGACAAAAGGAGAAGGAAAGGAGAGGATTACGTGTATTGAGCGGGTGCATTGCTGACGGTCATCAGCTCGGCGACGAGGTAGAGGATCTTCTTCTGTTGGACTTGGACGATGTCCTCCCAGGTGAGGAAGATGTGACATCCCAACTTTCTCGCCACGGAGATGACATACTTTGTGTTCTTCGTGTGCCCATCTTCTGGAAACAAGAGATCAGATGATGCAGTGCAGACGGTGCACACCGTTGTCTGCCTTCGAGACGAGATTGTAATTGACGGAACCTGGATGGATGGCGTCTAAGAGGTCGATGAGGAAGAGACCATCTTTCATCGTGGCATCTCTGAATCCTTTGATGGACTTTGTCTTTCCGGCCTTCATATCGTTAGACATGTCGTGCGCATGCGAACGAGGTCACCTTCTTAACTTTCTCATTGACCCATCTGACCATGTCTGCCTCCGTAATCTCTTTACCTCCAAATTGTTGTAGTTTTCGGAGGAAATGGTATTGCATGGCTTGACTCAAGAAAGCTGATGTCCTTTAGACATCGTGATGATGATGGCAAAGATGAAACGACGTTCTCACCCAAAGCAAACTTTGTGCTCTTGTCTACAAAGTCTTTTCCTGCCACACCTACGAGAGAAAAGTTGAGCTCACGTCCTGATGTCTTTCAGATAGTCGACGCGGCATGAGACGACTGTTGGTGTCTCACCCAAGTCCACGGCGTAGTTGCAGTTCTCGATCTTCTTATAGATGCCAACTGGCTTCTGGTTGACCTTCTTCCAATTGACCAGAGGCTTTCCGTATACCTTGTCTAACACCTGTAACAGGAGAATCCCGTCTTCAATCTTGGTGGATAGATGTGGTATGGGATAGCCCAAGTCCAAACTGTTGACCCACACGCGAATGGCTGCAATCGTCATCAGCAACATGGACGTCGTGGTGGTGGACGATGATGACGATGAAGCGGATGGAATCTACCTCTCTCCTCTTGCAGCTCGCCATCTTTGCTTTCCATGAGTTCTAACAACTCTTCCGATTTCTCCAAGCCAGATGCAGATGAAGAGTTGGCGTAGTCCTCTATGTCGGGATATTGCAGGTACAAATTGGTGATGAACATCTGGTTCTTCTGTGGATTGCCCTGTCCAATCCTTCAGTATCCAGATCTCATGATGTTCGTGACGATCAGGTGACGGCAGACGGTGATGGTGATGACAAGACTCACAGACACAATGTCCTCTACGGTGATGTACTTTCTGCAGCCCAGTTTGTCGGCGTTGGACAGCATGATCTGTGCCCTCTTGGTCGTGTTCGCCTCGCCGAGGCCTTCCAACCCACATTGAGAGGCGATCTGGTTCAAAACCAAGATGTATTTGACAGAGTCCTTCGTTCATAATCAGACACCATCACATCACGTTCCATCACCTTCACGTCTTCGCTAAAGTTGGTGAACGGGTTCTCGTGTCCGGCGTTGAACAGATGGTAGTTCATCCATCGTATCAAGAGTTGTTCTGGTGTGAGGTTGATAAACTCCTCTAGCTCTTCCCCGTCGAGTCGGAGTTTGAGAAGAGACCTCTGTTCCTTCACATTCACTTTGTTCAATTGAGAGACTCTCTCCAATTCTGTGACGACGAGTAACAATTTCTTCTCCTGTCCATCATCAACATCGCGATCGGATGACTTGTGATTGGGTGGACGATGTGACTCTCTCACGTCTCCTCCTACGATATCCTCTATCGTGACGTCTTGTATATCGCAACCAAGATACATGGCAGAATTAAGACACAAGTTGATGTTCTCGACGACTTCTTCTGGTGTCTGAGGTTCCGTGTTGACGACTCTCTCGTCCAATATACCGGGTGCCACGCGATTCACAAACTTACTGTCGTCTCATC
Source organism: Planoprotostelium fungivorum (assembly GCA_003024175.1). Taxonomy (NCBI): domain Eukaryota; phylum Evosea; class Variosea; order Cavosteliida; family Cavosteliaceae; genus Planoprotostelium; species Planoprotostelium fungivorum. The sequence goes on from MDYQ01000014.1 coordinate 158,913, forward strand.
AGACTCTACATCTGGACAATAGAATGTGATGTGATGCAGTGTGATGATATCTCACCATAAGATGACTCCATCTGAAGCAGCGTCTTTCACGTCGATTTCAGAGAGGGTCTTCACCACGTGTGCATCGTTGCGAAGAGCCGTCTTCAGATAATCTGCCATCGTCGCCGACGTCAATTCCCTCAGAGGTGCAGCTTGGTTGGCCTCCAAAGTCTCTGCCTTCACTCCTGCCTTCACTGCCACATCTGAAAGCACTCAGCTTCATCGTCACCTTCACTCGTCTCACTCTTCAACTTTTTGTTCTCGTTCGTGAGCTCCGCGATCTACCTCCCCGTCACCCTCCATCGTGATGATCATCATCGCATCTTCTCACCTGTCGCTCCAAGGCGGACATCTTATCTGCCTCCACCGATATCATCATCTGGACTTCAGTGCAGAGGGCATCCATCTCTCGACTCTTCTGCTCCAACTGCCATCACATCACGTGACATCCTGGCGCATCACCCCACCTGGTATCGCAAAATCTCGTTCTCCGAGCGAAGAGATTCCTGCTCCTTTGACGTGTTGTTGATGATATCTGCCGCGGAACCTCTTCGAGACCCGGCGTCTGTCGGTTTTGGTAGAGGTGGCAGCCCGATTCTCGCTCTCAGATTGTCCACCTGTCCTTCTGTCACTCTCCCTCTCCTCTCCTTCAATCACCTCTGCCTCCAACTGCTGGATGCGGTCGTCCGACTTTTGTTTCTGCTTCTTCATGAGGTTCATCCTGAATTGCAGCATTCCATTCTTGGCAAGGGAAGCCCAGCGTGACTCCTCGAAGGCTCGCGAGAGTCTCTGCTTCTCGTCCCAAGTCTGTTTCTTTGCGTATTCCAAGTCTGTGATCTTCATGTTCAGTTCGCGAAGTTGTTCTGGGTTGTTTGATCCGGCTGGCAGCGTCAGATGAAGAGGTGATGGGGGTGGTTCTCACCGTTTCCAAGCTGCTCTTTCAGTCTCTCGATCTCGTCTCTCAGTTCTCTCATGATGGCCGAGGGGTTCGTCTCGTTCTTCTTTGATTTGTTCTGGATATTCTTCGCTCGGTTGGCATACTGCAGCGTATTCAACGTCTCCTCGAAATTTCGATCTGTTCCACGTCAGTTCTGACGTATTGCACGGCGTGTGGCTCCACCTGCGGGGGAGAGAGTCGCGATCATGACCGTGATGGTGTTACCGCCCAAAGACTCTTGCAGGAGTCTCGTCAATTTAGAAGAGCGGAATGGAATGTGACCCTTCTTCTTCTTCGGATCACCTAATGCGTTGATGACGTTGCCGAGAGCAGACAAACTCTTGTTGATGGCGCTGGCTTCCTTCAGCACGTTACCCTCTGCTTCTGTCTTGGCAACCCTCTCGGATCCTGGGAAGGGGGTGAGTTGCGGGGAAATGACATCGTTCCTGGGATTCACCGGCGAGGTCGACTAGGTTGATCTTGGCTACGAGACCAGAACCACCTTCTTCAGCTGTTTTGCTCTTGTCTCTCTGCTCTAGTTTGACGATGAAGACACTGTGCGATCTGCAATGCGATGAGACCCAGACGCCCATGATGAGAGATGTCTGAAGTCACCTGGAGCTTCTGTCGTTCATCTTCGTGGAGGCCACGTGACGTACAGAGTTACCGTCGGACATTCTTCTGTCGACTTCATCGGAAGATGTGGCCACCAGCTCGATGAGATCTTCAACGTAGACACCCAATTTGGGATGCTCTCTCACCTGCAAAGCTTGAGCAAGATGAAAAACAGATGAAGAGGCTCACTTTCAATCCCGTCTTGTGATCGCTTTTTGGGTTGAGAAGGTCGAAGATGGTTTCGTTATAAAGTTCTAAGAAGGAGACTGAAACTAGAAAGATCTTATCGTCGGATTGATTCTCGATACGGGCGAAAAGGTCTTTGTTCATCTGGTAATGATGTCAGATGTAGTGATTAAGAGGATGAGACGTACTCGAGGAATGATACCCAGATCATCTCCAGAACCCATGATACAGTGAGTCTTTCCTGTTCGGAACATCAGGTGAAGTCGAATCATTGTCCAATGGATCCGCACCCGTGCCCGTCTGTCCGTAGGCGAAGATGGTTCCATTGTAACCTTGAAATGCTTTGTCCAATATAGGCGATCCTAGATCCTCATATACCTTTGTTCTCCGTCAATCGACACCTTCTACATCGTCATGTATGAGGTCACCTGCTGTTGCGATATATCGTGTGGATAATTGTGATCAAAATGAAACTTGTAAGAAGGTGCAGAGCTGTATGGGTTCGGATCTTTCAAAACCACGCTCTCTTCAGAGAGGTCGATGATGCTCTGTGAGCCCAACAGTAGCTCTGTCTTTGACATGGGGCGAGACCTCACGGCCACCTGCGAATCTCTTCAGGCATCGTCGAGAGGAACGTGAGATGAATGATTGAATCGAGAGACAACCTTGACAGCTACGTCTGCCGCTGCTGCGTCCATCTTTATCGTCTGTTCTGGTGTTGGCTGATCACTCAGCTTGCATGCAGCCTGCAAAATGTTGCAATTGTAGATTTTGACCTATTATACCGGCCCAGAACAGGTTCCCGCGGAACTGAGCATGTTTCAACGCCAACACTCGTTCAGACCATCTGTGACCTCCTTCAGAGTGAACCCATGCACCCAACCATCACATGTAAATTCGCCGCATAATCTCCTCCGAAATCACATCACGTCCCCACACGTGTTCGCGTCCATCCATCCATTCCATCTATTTCGTCTCCTCTTATCCACACACAAAGACCTGCCTCACGATGATGGTGCATCAGACCTGGACCAAAGCATTGTGCTCGCGACGTCTCAGCTCTAGACAAGACGTCTTCTCTATCGGGACTTTGTAGTCTACATTCTATAGCCAGTGTTGCTGTTTGACACCCGAAACGTGGACAGAAATGGCCAAGAAAGAGAAAGAACGTCGACTGTGAGGAAGAACTCGCTGAGAATTTTTGCGGCCTCTGTTGTGTTTCAGTTCAAACGAGATCCATCCACACACAAAGATGTTCCAGAAGGTGAGAGAGATTGAGAGGAGAAGAGAATATACATACATATCGAGGATCAACTCGTTGCATCTGATGCAAATGATTGTCCAATGTGATAGAATGTGACCTGAGATGTGTTGTATAGGAAGTTGTTATCGATGGCCGCGCCCACATGCTGGGACGCCTTGCATCCATTCTCGCCAAGGAGCTCCTCAGCGGCCAACGTGTTACCGTTGTCCGTGCCGAAGAGATCCTCATCTCCGGCTCTCGTGAGTTTTTGACCTTCCATCCTCTATATTCCACCCCCTCCCATCCATACATTCCATCTTTCATCTCCTTTCGATATGTTTTCTCACTATCATCACATCACCCCCCACCCTCTCATCTTCTTCAGTTGTTCGCAACAAGCTCCAATACCACGACTTTTTGAGAAAGAGAACTGCCACCAACCACTCTCGCGGTCCCTTCCATCTCCGCTCGCCCTCCAAGATGCTGTGGAGAGCCATCCGTGGCATGCTGCCCCACAAGACCCCCCGTGGAGCTGAGGCTCTCGCCAGACTTCGCGTCTTCGAGGGTATCCCATCCGCCCTGACCTCCACCAAGAGAGTTGTTGTCCCCGACGCCCTCAAGGTCACCCGCATCAAGCCCGGAAGAAGAGTCACCGTTCTCGGTAGACTGTCCACCGAGGTCGGATGGAAGTTCGCCCCCGTCGTCAAGAAGCTCGAAGAGAACAGAAAGCTCGGATCTGCTGCCTACTACCAGAGAAAGAAGGCCCTACTCAGACTGAGAGCCAAGGCTGTTGCCAACCACACTGCTGAGAACGCTCAGTTGGCCAAGCTTGGATTTTAAATTGAATTGGTATACAGCTATCGTTTCTGGGACATTGGACTGAAGTTTCACTCTTTTATTTCATTTTATTTGGAATTTTGGAGGATTTTGGAGGGTTGGATGGGAGGGAGAGGGTTTGAATGTGTTTCGTTTTGTGATGATCGTGGGTGATGGAGGTTTTCGATGTGATTGAGATGATGATCGTGACACGAGAGTTGCACGATGGAGAGGTGGGTGGCTACGTTTATGATGACAATGTTCTTACAATGCAAGGCTGACGATGCAGATGATCACTGAGACGGACAACATCATGTGTGACGCAGAGTTGGTCGTTTTCCCCGATTCAGAAGAGCTAGTACTTCCAACTGCGGAGCTGGAGGTGATGACGGAAGATGTGGAACTGGTGGCCGATGATGATGTGGGGACATCACACACAGAAGAGGAGAAGAAGTCGATCGTGAGCGATCCATGATTTTGATGGACTCCATCGAGATAGCTCCCGTACGCTGAGAGGCATGAGTCCATCGACGAGAAAACCAAGACGATGTCCTCACTATTCTTTGTCCTTGAATCATACGACCATATGATGATGCGATCACCGGGTACAATATCCTTATCAGGGGAGACTGTCAACAGAGGTCGATTGAATTCTGCGTAGAGGTGGGTTCCGTTGACCCCATAGAGGATGTTGCCGATGTTCTGAACCCCGTCCCACGTTGGAGGATTGTGTCGAGCTCTGTTCGAGTCAACGGTGGAGAAGATGGTGATTGGGACTCACGGAATGGTGTAATCACCGACTGCATTGTAGCTGACCTGTTCATTCTCCTTTGAGATGACACTCAATGATTCAGACTCACCACATAGACATCAGTTCCTGGGTTCATTGTACCATCATCTGACAATCCAAAGGCAGACCATCCGCGCGTGTATGTGCTCGCTGATCGACTGGTGAGAAAGTGTTGTGGTTTCGACAGTAAGATCTCACCGACACCGAAATGGATGTGCGTATCATTGGTCCCCCAGTAGAGACGAATGTCATCTCCGTTCAATTTCACACAGTTGGGATAGTTCTCTACGAAAGCAGCGGAGGACAGAGCCACCATTAAGAGGATGGCGGTCGCTGTGCGGCTCATGTTTTGTATGGCAGAAAATATGATTCCAGACACGGGATGAAGCGAAAGCACCTGTCAGTCGACACGCACCCAAGGTGAGCGGATGACGGTCATCTCGATCATCAGAATAGACTTCTTATAAGAACATGAGGATAACTCTTTCTCTTTATTGACCACCGAAAAATGCAATTTAATTTGTCAGCTTCTCGATGACTGCCTCAGTGAATCTTCTGGTGCTTCCACTGCCTCCAACATCACGAGTCAGGTGCTGCTCTCCCGTCAGAAATAAAATCAAATAAAATCGTCTCCTCCATCACCTTTCCATCGGCGACAACGTCTTGAACTGCCTTCTCGATTCTCGTCGCGTGATCGTTCAAGTCGAGGTACTTGAGCATCTCAGCTCCACTGAGAAGCATGGCTGTTGGGTTGGCCTTGTCCTGTCCAGCGATGTCTTGAGCAGAGTGACGGAGTCCCTGTGACTTCTCAGTATCGATTCCATGGTTTAGACGTGTGCACATCATCATCATGATGATTACAGATCGGATGATGCATCGAATGACTCACGGGCTCAAAGATGGCAATGCCGGCACCGATGTTGGCACCTGGAATGATACCGGGTCCACCGACGAGACCTCCGGCAACGTTGGCGATGATGTTTCCGTAGAGGTTAGATGTGACCATCACGTCAAACTGAGATGGGTGCATGACCAACTGCATGCAGCAGTTGTCAATGATCATGTCCTTGGCTTCGATGGAGGGGTACTTCTCGGCGACGCTGCGGAAGGTTCTCAAGAAGAGACCGTCGGTGGCCTTCCTGATGGAAAATGAGATCACATGATGATGGGCTAGAGGATGAGACGCACTGGATGTTGGCCTTGTGGACGCAGGTGACTCTCTTTCTTCCCTCGCTCTGGGCGATCTGGAAGGCATACTCTACGATACGGCGGGATGAGTACTCTGATACGATCTTGAGAGACTGGACAACTCCGGGGTCGACCTCCTGTTCGTGTCCGCTGTACTCTGAAGGATGTCATCATGTGATATGGATGATAATGGTATCACCTCCTTGCATGTTTTCTCTGACGATGACGAGATCGACCTTGGTGTTGGAGTGACGAGTGTTGATACCGCGGTAGTTCTTGATGGGAACGACATTGGCGAACAGATCTGATGCAATCAGAGATGGAAGTCGAAAGAGTGAAACACACCGAGATCCTTTCTCAACTGGACGTTTCTGGAGACAAATCCAGCTCCGAGTGGTGTGAAGAAAGAACCTATCCATCATTCAAAAATGCATCGCGTGGGATCGACCTACCCTTGAGTCCGAGACCGTTTCTGGCCAAGCTGGACAGAACCTCTCTGTATTTAGGGCTGTTGTCACCGAGTTCTCCTCCCTTGTAGTCGAATCTCTCAAACTCGATGGGCACCTCTGTAAACCATGTTAAAAGACTCTCTCAAGATAAAGCGCCAGGCGTTATGGCTCGATGGTGGGAGCGCGATGGATGCAGCATGAAACTCACCAGCAGCCTGGAAGACACCAACAACGGAATCAGCGATCTCGCTACCGATACCGTCACCGGGCAAGAGAGTGACTCTCTTTGTGACCTGTCTGTGGGCGTGATATGCAGAGATGCTTCTGGACTGAACCTTGTTGTTGAAGGTTCCTCTGCATGCGGTGGTCAGGGCTCGTATTCCTCGGTTGAACTCCATGATGCTGGTGATTTGAGAGCAGGGGAGATGATCGGAACGCTGTGCCTGTCGACGTTTCTCTCTTCTTCCTGTCGACAACCTCCGAGCAAATCGACAGAAACAAAGATTCTCAACTTGTGTCAAAATCTCATGGACGGCGAGAGGAATTAGGAAGGCAACGTCTATAACAGAGCCTGTTATGTTTTTGTCGAAGATGTCGATTGTTGATGATCGGATGTCAGATTGGAGGAGAGGGTAGAGTTGCAAGTGAAGTAGATAGATAGAGGAGGCGAGTGACATGTGTGCTATGAAATAAGTGTGATGCGATTGTGTGATCAGAATAGTTCATCCAATATAAAGACTATGAGAATTCGATTGTGCGATCGCCCAGGCTGATCACAGTGACATCGATCATATGGACAAGCCGTACAAGTTCTACTTTAGTTTTCTTCTTCTGAAGACTGATTTCCTTCTTCTTCCTCCTCTTCACTCTCGTCCTCTTCTTCCTCGTTGAACGACATCCACCAGTCCAAGAACTGGTCGTAATGCATGAACTCCGTGTGTTGTTCCTCTACGATGAGATAAAAGAGGCTCTTGATCTCATCGTAGGACGTCTCCTCCTTCATCACGTGCTTCTTGAAGAGTTGAATGAAATTGTTCAAGTCCACGACGTTCTCTGCGTTCATGTATGTTCCAAACGTCTACAAGATTCAGACATCGTGCGATCACCGTCATCATTTCACCGTCTGGGCCTTCTGCTCTGCATCTTGCTTCTTCTGATCTCTCATCCTAACTCTATCCTTGGCATAATCCGCGATGATCGTGGCACACTCAGCGTGGCCTGCCTCAGCGGCCACCTCAGAAGCCTTTTGACCCTTTCGATTTCGCAGCCTGCTCTTCGCTCCGTTTCTAAGCAGCCACCTCACCGCACGAGCGCTGCCGTGAAGACAGGCGACGTGCAGTGGTGTGTCTCCGATGGCGTTGGGTGGGTTGATGCCTCCACTCTTACCCTGGTATTCTGGCCGCAGCTTTCTCAAGACTTCAATGTCATCGTGCTCCGCTGCCTCCCACAGTGTCTCAGCTACGGGGGTGAATCCTACTTTAGCTGGAGGCTTGACGAGTGCGGCAGTTTTCGGCCTGACTTCGACTGGTGGAAGCTCTCGTGCCACTTGAACTGCGGCAGGTGTAGGGGGAGTTGGTTTCGATACGGGTACGAAACCGTGAATGGAAGCTTCCACCGCTTGGAACGGTATCTTCTCTTCCTCTCCAATGTCACTGTGTGAAGTCAGTCGATGTGATGACGAAGAACGCGATGTCGATGACGAAGGGATGATCACCTCTTTTGTGATTCTGACGGTGCGGACCTCCTGGGTACCACGGGTGAGCTTTGATTCGATGAAGTTGTGATGCTGTCCATCGATGACGCTGCCGTCTCATCGTAGGACGCGATCGTGTAACGTCCCCTCGTATTTAGATCTCTCGTCGGTGTCCTGTTCTTCCTCACAGATGGTGGTGTCCCGTCTGGAGTTTTCCCTTTCTTTGGAGTCGAAGTCTGTTCGCTGGGCGGCATCTTGTTGACCGACGCTCCTCTGGCTAAGGTTGCCTTGGCAACGTTGATGGGAACCAAGATGGGGTCGGATGGGTGACTGACGCTCGATGGATGACTGATCTCGTCGTATTTTGGTGGAAGGAGACTTTCGTCTTCAGCTGAAGGTGGAGCCATCGCTTCGGCAGGAGGCTCGATGGTAGACGATTCGAGTTCGACTCCTTCTGCGTATTCATCTTCATCTTCTTCTCGCCTGAGATCCTCTTGAAGATGGTCAGGGAGAAAGAGCAAAGTGACTCACCTCTATTTTCGAGAGCGAATTCGGGCGCTCTCTTATCAGAAGAAACGTAAGCACCTCTGCTGTAAGGGTTCCGCTTGATGAATATGTAGATCAATACGGCCAGGATGATGATCAATACGACGCCTGCACATGTTGAGTCCTCTCTGATAGTTTATCCTGCTATCACCTCCCACAGATGCTCCAGCAATGAGAGCGAGGGTGCCTCCACTACCTCCCAAGATTTTGTTTCCAATGGGGCCGGTGTTAGTGGGCGTGGTGGCCTGCGGATTCGAATCGTACAGTCTCGTTACCGTGAGAACGTTAAGTTCTACCCACAACGGTGCGAAATCATCTCCTTCCATGTTATAGATGGTGTCGTAGATCGAAGTTGTAGAGGGATCGCCAGAGCTAGGGTAGACGACAACGTCAACCTGTTGGAATGAACATTCGAGTACATTTGGTCACACACCGAACCAGTGGCCTGATTCCTCTTGTTCGTCGGTGTGTACGTGATGTTGGCAATCTGGATTTGGATGTGAGACGAAACGTCTGACGTAGAGACTTCACCTTTGATGGATCCATTCCGAGAATAGATGCCATCACCCACTGGAAGTTGATGCCATTCCAGGAAACGTTCGAGTCTGCGACGATGAAGGATGCCTCCACTCTCTGCGGTAACGTGACGACGGTAGTCTGTGTTGTGACGGACGTATCCGTACTCGTAGTGTAACTGCTGCTGCTGGATGATTTTGTGTGAGGGGCCGATTTGTTGAAATAGGGATAAGAGGTGTAGAATCGAGTGAAATTGACGGCCTCCACTGCAACTCTTATGCTCTGTAAATTTGTGGTCGATTCTACCGTCAGATTGAATCCAAAGGGCCCCGCTGATGCTCCCTGCTTGACTACGCTCCTCGAACTTTGCACCAATTTGCTCTTCGTGGAGAAGAACTGGGAAGATCAGGATTTTAATTCGTTCAACTCGTCTCACCTTCCCACAAGGTCCGACAGATAAGTCTGACCAGCCCGACGGTGCCGCCAGGAACCATTCTCCCAAATTGAACTGACTCTGCCAAGAAGGAGAGAACGTGGTCATCTGAATGGCTCCTTCGAACGACACAGATGTATCACCGTAAGCTGTGACGTTCCAAGGAGAAGAGTAGATTTGTCCTGGATTCACCGTGGCGTCGCACGCACCACTCAGACTCACGTGAGGAATCTGAAGAGCTCAAAATCTCGTTCTCTCCCTTTGATTCACCTTCTTGGCTGTTATGACGACCGTGGATAAAGTGACGAAGCCAGAGGAATTTCTACCGTCGACATCCGTGTGTCTGAAAGTCAGGGAGAAGTTGGCCACACCAGCCGCGGTGGCCCGAAAATAAGCCATCGTGCTCTGTGAGGAAGAGCCCGACGTCTCTACGAAATCAGAGCAACCGTAATCGTCCAATCTCTCAACAGGCGATGACGCGTCTGCCGTGATGAGGAAGAAGGCTGAAGCGGAATGGACTGCAAACTGAGCCTGCACCGATAGAATGTCTCCAGAGTTCAGTTGAAGGCTGACGGTCTCTGGCCAAGAGAAGGTGGTTTGGCTCGTGCAGTCGGTGGTTGTGTTCGTGCAGGTGGTGTTGGGAGAGGCGACATTACACGAGGTAAGGTTCGAACATGAGCTCTGATTGTTGAACGAGTACGTCACAGGCTGGCAGCCATCCTTCATGGTCGTCCAAGCTGTGACGAGTCAATACTGACCATCTCATGTGACCAGTTCACCCGTATCGTTGGCTGTCAACACCCTTCCCACTAATTGAATGGACGCCAGATTCACTGGATTATCTTGAGTAGAGATCTGCAATCTCCACGTGGCAGAACCGTTATTCGTCGCCTCCATCGACGTCAACTCGGTATGATATCGATCTCTCACATTGTATAGGAAAGAAAAAGTTTGAGCGGACCAGCCGGATATCGTGGAGGTCGTAGAACATCCCGTGGGGTTAGTCAATTGAACAACACCACCACTCGTGGTGACCAATCTCCACTGCATGTTCTGCATACCAATGGCGGCAAAATCAACAAAGATCTCCACGAGGTCTCCAACGCTCAATAGCTCCATCTGATGACGATGAGATGATGCGAGCGAGCGCGAAACTTACTCTTAAGGAGAGAGGAATGCGGTAGACTGTGTTCGATACCACTGTGATGGTGGAAGCTCCACAGTCGTTGTCGCTGTAAGTGACGAAAGCGGCAGTACACGAAGGACCTGCCGTATTGTTGACCAGACACTGACAGGTGTCGGGTTCGGAGCACAATCCTGTTTGAATGTTGAATCTCCCGCCTTCAGGTGCGAAATCCATCTCACCTCCGTTGCAAACGTATGGGTTCGTGGATGGAATGTCGAAACACGTGAATTGGTCACAATCGGCTCCGTAGTATGGATAATTAGGACTGTACAGGTCAGTCTTTACGATTAAGATCCTTCACTCACCAATTGTAACATCTTCTGTAGTCGTTCGTCGACGTTGTTTTGTTGCAAAATGCATTGACGTTGGGCTCTGAAGAATCTCCTGATAGGCAATATGGATCACAGAAGACACATCCTTGTTGTGACGCGCAGCTCTGGCATCCCAATGAGGAATATCTATCGTCACGTTAGTGTCTCCGATCACCGCGATGCATCTCACTTTAGACATCGATCGATCACGATGCCAGTCGAATTGACGCCAACCACTTGGCCATCAACCAAAGGTCCTTGCCCTCCACCACTTCCAGTCGTGTAATTGAGAGAGAAAGAATTCTCCGCTCCAGATGACCTCACGTTATAGATGTATCGCGTGATACTCGAATTATAATGGACGTTGATGAAGGGTGATGTTCCTGAGCTGACGTAACCATTCAAAGACGAGTCCGCCGTGTTCGCGCAGATGTGACCGGGAGAGTTGGTTTCTGTACATTCTTTCGTTCCCTGAGTCACGTCAGAGCTATCGACGGGGCTGATGCATTACCGCGCAGTTTGAGCTGAAATACATGGTCTGTGGAGGCATCAAATCAACCACGGTGATACCATTCTTGCCAGAACCCTGCGGCAGGCTGCAATCGACTGCAACCATCAGAACTGATGTTGAGATGAGCTCTCACTATCAGCTCGCGATAATACAATGATATGGCATATACATAAAGCTAAGAAGAGAGACCACTGTGGTCTGTGGCTCATGTTGACAAAGAGGCGACGTTGGAAATAAAAATAGGAAGCACGGAATTTTGAACCGTTTCTCATCATTGTGCCGAGAATGAGCAACACCGACGTCACATCTTCTAAGTCCACCGATCGCAGGAGTCAAAACGCCGACTGGCTGAAGAGATCGACCGAGATCGATGAGAGTCACAGAATCATTTCTGCTTCCAGAGGTAAATGGAACCCCCTTCGAATGGCCATCTCTGATGCCATCAGATTCTGGCATCGATCAACTACCCGTACGTGACCATGATATAGACCACTTGGCAGAGAGGACCAAGCAATTGGAGCTCGCTGGCACTGCCATACTCAAAGCGGTGGGAGAGGATCCTACTAGGGAAGGACTGATCAAGACACCTACTCGAATGGCCAAAGCGTATCTGTATTTCACACAAGGTTATGAGACGTCTCTAGAAGGTATGTCGTCTTGTGTGTCAATGCCATGTCGATAGAGATTGGTTGATGAGTTTTATCAAGAGGTCACAAATGGAGCCGTCTTTGCAGAGGATGCAGACGAGATGGTAGTGGTCAGAGACATCGACATCTTCTCGCTCTGCGAGCATCATTTGGTCCCCTTTTTTGGCAAGGTGAGGAGGGGTCCAGAGCAGTGAGATTCTGACACTACGATCGCTAGGTACACATTGGTTACATTCCCAATGGTAAAGTCTTGGGGCTGTCTAAATTGGCCAGAATCGCCGACGTTTTCGCTCGCAGACTTCAAGTGGGTTCAGTCCAATCGATCTTGTCCCCAGCTTCTTCATCTCAAATCATCTAATCATCCATCAGGTGCAAGAGAGGCTCACGAAACAGATTGCCAGCGCCATTCAACAAGTTTTAGAACCCGCCGGTGTCGCAGTGGTGATCGAAGCCTCTCACATGTGCATGGTCATGCGTGGTGTCTCCAAAACGGGTGCCAACACAGTCACTTCTTCAGTTACGGGAGTCTTTCGAGAGGATTCGAAGACAAGAGAAGAGTTCTTCTCCCTCATAAAGAGTGGTCGTTGATGCATGATGAACGTAAAAGTCCAATCGGATTAAATTTCACCTCTTGTTTTGCGAACACGGCCCAGTTGTATTTATAGAATCAGGGCACATCAGCCCACACCTCGAACCACCAGCGAGAGGTATACGTTGCCTGAAAAGATAAAGAAGCAGAACAAGATCGTCGTTATGCCTGCCACCGACGAGGTGGAGGAGGAGTCTCACAAACATGATGAGAGTCCAACGGAGAGGGTCCGCTCCAAGTGGGGCTTCTTCCTTATCGCCTTGGTCATAGAGCTCGCCATCTTAATCATGGCACTGTGGATCGTCAGCAACAAGATCGTGCCCATCCTCACCTTTTAGACGACAGACCAGAGACAGAAAGTATAGAAAGGATAGTCAACGACGGAAGGAGCCAGTCTCTCGGAGATCACACAGATGTATGATATAAATTGAGGTGTGACCGTTTCTCTACCACTGTGAACCATTTCCTGGCGGTCACAATAATGATTCAGACGTTAACGATGGTGCATCATCCTCTCTCGTCTTTTGATTGGAAACAAACAAGCACGAACAGCTCTCATGCAATCCAGAAGATGCCTGTCATTGCCTGCCATAGTTAACTGTGCTATTAGGACATCACAGAGAAAGCTAGCGTTACCAATTTGTTGTGCGTGTGCAGGTTCAATTGTGAATGAATCGTCAGCGAATAAATTGCTCTTTTGCGTTTATTTAGAACTACAAGAGAAGCAGATCGCATCTAACTGATTCGCGATGTGGAGGCGCATCTTATCTCTGTTTCGTAAAGTGAGACCTCTCCTTCCTTCGTTCATCCCTTGTTGATCATCATACAGGAAGAAACAGTCGCGCAAGCATTAGAACGAACAGAGAAACAAATCCAATCACTTAAATCAAGTAATGTGAACGTCAGAAACCGATGGCACACGCACATTCGACGTCTGGTCATCTCGACCATCTTGCTGGAACTGACCTACGCCTTCGTCTACTATCTCATCTTCTTTGGACGTGAACCTGACGTCCCTATGACGAAAGACGGGAACATACTATCGAGAAATGAGATCAGAGGACAGGTCCTCCTTTGGAAGGTCATATACGCTTCTCCTCTATTTGTCATCATCTTCGCGTGAGTATCGCTCGATCTCTTCGATTAGATTGATCTGATCTTCTCATCAGAGGCATCATCCTTCGTAGACTCATCAACTGGTGGTTTGGAAGCAGCATTGCCAATTACGGTGTGTTTTTCTCTTCCATCGACTGCATGTCAGGTTGCATAATGTCTAATTAAAATGATCCGCAGAGAAGAGAGTGGCCAATCTTTTAAAAGAACAAGACACACAGGTAGATAGACGACTCGAATTCTCATCATCTCATGATCGTGCAGCTGTCCGAGTTTGCAAAATCAACGAAATATTACGAGACACAAGAACTCATCAACAAATACAGTAAGAAGGCAGTCAAATCGCCAGGTGACACCATCATCTCACCTCCATCTTCTCATCCTCTAAAGCCAAACCGAACACCAAGTCCACCAACGAGATCTCTCTCACAAAGGAAGTCCAACAGCTCAAATCAAACACACAACGCCTCAACGAAGAGAACTTCAGGTTGAAACAATACATCCAACAGCTGCTGGCGGCCCAGAATGGTAAAGAGCTGCCCGCTCTGACACAAGAGAAGAAAGAAGAAGGACTTGCTCTGGTCGAAGTGAAGAAGGAACAAGAGAAGGAGGAGAAGAGAGGAGAGAAAGAGGACAAGCCACAACCTCTCGCGATCAAGGCTGAGACTCCCGAGCAGAGTCCAGGCAAGAAGAAACAGAAGAGGAGGTGAAAGGTTTATTCTGATTTATTTTTATTCATCGAGAGTAGGTCTATCAGCCGCGACAAGACGGTAACACCACCGCCACCATCACAGATGAGGTGACATGAGCCATCGACATCGAATCTAATGTCTATAGATACGTCATGGCCGTGCCAGCCGATATCATCGCTGGTAGAAACAGACCCCAGCTCTCATCTGCTTCAGAAGGTGCTTCATCATCTTCGGATCACCTTCCATCTCTCATGTGTTGACTTTGCATCAGAGAACGAAGGATGGTTTGATCGACTGTGCAACTACCTCGTTGGACCAGAGTACAGCGAGAAACCGAAAGAGAGCAGCGTCTTACAGAACGCCGCACCTCTCGAGGAGAGGATGGCCGCCATCATCGAGGCCAATCAGAGCCGAGACGATCACGATGATGGAGCGGATGAGACGAAAGACAAGACGGTGGAGGAGAAGAAGAACGAATAAAGAGAGTCGCCCTTTTCACAAGTTTTGTTCGAGATGAAGAGGCATCAGGAGACATGATGTTTACTGATGTTTGAAACCCACACGGCTTGAAAGGGGACAACCCATTGCTGATGGGACAGCTGATGATGTGTCCAAATGAGATCACCACTCGGCAAATGAGAAGGAGGGGATGATGGGACAAGACAGCAACCTCAGAGTCGCCATGATCTCTTGGGCCATGTTGACTACAGCGCTCGTCGTTCGGTTGGCATCGCATGTGAAGGTGACAATGTAAGACTTGCCCTTGTGAAGCAGCCAGATCTGTCTGAAGATGAGGGCGGTGTTGTTGTGTCGAGCAGAGTAAACCACTTGATGCGATTGGATGCCGCTGTGAGATGATTAGAGGAGAACATGAGTTGTGTCTATCACCTCAGGGTGGTGGGACGACTGTCCAAGAGGGCGATCTGTGGATCGTCTGAGATGGATTGGATGATGCTGTTGGTGTAATTGGAGAAGTTGTTGTATGCAGAGTTCTCTTGGATGGTCTCGACTACGACAGAGATGTTCTGGCAGAATTCGTCGGGACTCGATCGAGGTGATACGAACAGGACCTGATGGATTTAGAGGATGCATACGTGGCTGGATGGAGAGAACTCACTTGACCAGGTTGGGGCTCGACCTTTGCCCACCAGTTGGGATAGCAGATGCTGTATTGTTCGTTCTGGGAGACGAACATAATGATCTCTTTCTTCGTACCATTCTGTCTCGATCAGATGAAAGGCATGGTAGGTGGAATGGGAGAAAGAGGAGGTCAAGATCACCTGCGTCTGATCCAAGATGGGAGATAATGCAGGTTGATGTTGGCGAAGCTCCCTCGAGAACTCTCGGTTCGTGTTGCCATTGTTCTCGGTCTTCGCCTGCTCACGCCACGACTTTGGGATCTGACCTTTAGACATAATGTTTGCATTCGACCTCTCTTCGGTCTGTAGGCTCTGCATGGTAGGTCTTTGGATTCCTCTGATGTGGTGAGGAGGATGAGAATAGTGGCCCCCACGAATGGGTGAAGTTGGCAACGGTGCAGAAGACATTGGAGTAGAGTAGCTCATGTTGGACTGATAGAGTCAGTCTCCAAGGTGAAAGAATGTCTCACGAGTTTGTGTTGATCGATGGAATCGGTTAGAAACACAATGAGCTCCTCGTGTCTGTGATGCGATGCGTCTGATGTTCGACGTTTTAAATTTTTTAAAATTTCAAAAGACGCGCGCGCGGTAAATTCGAATTGTTCAAAGACCGTTAACGGAAACATTAGAAGATGCAACATCATGTTCTTTATGCTTCTGTCTTCTTCCACTTCTTTGCATTGGCCAATATACGGTCGATGCCGGTGGTGGGGCCAGATTCTCCGGGGAAGAGGTAATCGTAGTACTCTTCGAATCCTGCCTCCGATCCGTCTTCGGCCATCACCGGTCTTCTCTTGATGAGACGACGGGGTCTCTTCTTCGAGACGATAGCTTGAGTATCTGCATTTCCATGTTCCATCTGATTGAGATGTCAAAATCACATTGCAAATGTGATAAGAGATCTGACCTCGAACTTTTGCCACATCTCTTGGAGGATCTTCCTCTCCTCTTTGTCTTCGGCGATGCGAAGTGCCTCGAATGCCTCCTCGTAGATCTTCCTCGCTCCATCGTAGTTCTCGACAGACACCTCGAACTGGGCGAATGTCATCCATACCTTTCGTCCATCAGCTCATCTCTTCATCTTCTACCTTCCATCACCTTCACGTGCTTCGTCTTGGTCAAGAGACGTCTAAAGAGTCCTCTGACCCTGTCGTACTCCTCTTGGTCGATCTCAAAGTCGATGTATGTCTTCCACAAGAACTCTGGCATGTCTAACTGCTGCTGGTTGACTGCCAATTCGAAGAGAGATCTCGCCCTCTCTGTCTCTCCCAAGTCCCTCTCGTAGTGGGCGAAGCTGTCCGTCGGTGAGAACAAAAGAAACGCCCGGGGCGACCTGCGAATTTGTTCACCTGACCCACGAATCGCAGACATCGGGGGACCACTCGATCCATTTTCCATAGATGGTCCTGGCGTTGTTGACTTCACCCAACTGAGTCTCTAATTCGATGTAGTTCTTGAAGATCTTCTTCTTGGGAGAGAGACCGATGGCATGTCCATAGACCTTCCTGGCTCCTGTTCCCTCTTCAGAGGACGTCGAGTGGATGAGATGAGATGTCGACACGATGGTGACCCGAACGAATTGTAGATGAAGAATAAATGTGAATAAAATCGACATCACGATATGAATGTGAAATGATAGAGTGAGATGAGACGATAGAATGAAACGAGACAATAAAATGAAATAAAATAGACGCACCCGCCAAGTTCTTCTGACGGATCTCAAAGTTGGCCATCATGACCCACAGCTTCTGAAACGAGAACGTCTTGTGCGGCACCAATTTCACCGCCTCCTTATACACCGCCCTCGCTTTCTGCACATCCTTCGCCTCCAACTCTTCAAAGAGGGCATAGTTGATCCACAGGTAGATGTACCTCTTCCAGTACTTCTTCTCGGTGGAGGGTGGTACGTTGGCGATCGCTCTCTCGTAGATGTCTCTTATCTTGTCGTCTCCGCCGTACTCTTCTTCTAATCTGACGTAGTCGAACCACACATCGTAGTTGTTGGGGGCGTTCTTGATCTCTTCTTCGTACTGGAACCTGGTTTTAAGGTTTAGCGGGGGGAGGGAGGTTGGAGGATAGGGCTGAAGGTTTAAGATCACCTTCTCTTGCCGCTGATGACGTCTTCGATACCCTCTCGGTCTCCGGTCTTCTTCTCGAAGCTGATCCACGCGCGGTACAGATCCTGTGCGTCCTTCTTCGGAAGGTTGTCCAATGCATACTTGTACAGGGCCCTAGCTCTCTCGGTCTCCTGATATCCCAATCAGAGAGAATGAAATGGAACGGATGAAGACAGAATAAAATAGAATAAAATAGAATAAGAGAACGCTGTGGATTGTGTCTCACCCTCTGCGACTCTTCGAATCTTGCAAAAGCGATGAAAATCTTCTCATCGTTCGCTTCCTCTCCCAAGTACTCCAGAGTCGTCTCGTACACCTTCTACACTCAGCCTCTCGATCCGCGTCGTAGACTTCACCTCTCTCGCCTTCGTGACGTCGTACTTCTCTTCGAATTTGGCCCATTTGAGCCAGGACTCAGGGGTGGGGTGGACTACACAGAAGCGCTTGTAGATGCTCCTCGCTCGATCGATCTCACCACATTTGATTTCGAAGCGAATGTATGCGTTCCACGCGGGTGATTCTGTAGAGGGTCATGATGATGTCGGCGTGATGATGGCGATGGTCAATGAGTAGAGGATTGCGAGATGAGATGGGATGGATGAGAGTGTGTCACATGATCGTGATGATGGAAGAGAAATAAAATGAGATAAATTCATCATGTGTGGATGATCACCTGGCTCCCATTCCATCCATCTCTCGAAGACGGCTCTGCAGTTTCCAAAGTTACCCAGAACATTCTCCATGTAGCTGTACTTTAGCCAGAACTGGTCCACTCTGGGCAAGAGGGTGACGGCTCTGTCGTAGACATTACGAGCGGCGTTGATGTTCTTCGCTCTCATTTCCATCTCGGCGTACTTGAGCCACAAGATCTGTGCCCTGTAGTCTTCATCGACGGCACGTTCATAGATGGAACGAGCTGAGAGGAGGTGAGATGAGATGATTGGATATGGAAGATGGAGTACCTCTCGTCAACTCTCCCTGTCTCTCTTCCCAAGCGGCGTATCTGACCCAGTTTCCAATTCCTTGTCTGTTTCTTCTCACTCCGTCTTCATATCCTGTGATGGTTGAGACTCATGTTTCAGGTCGAATATAAAATACGGAGGTCTTTTGTTTGTGAGATGTGAAATGGTGATTGAGATCGATTTACCCTTTCTCTTCTTCAGACGATACTCTGCGAGTTCTTCGGGGTCGGTGATACGTTGTCTGGGAGGTGGTGCGTCTGTTTCCTACGGATGATTCAGAATGAGCGGCTGAATGAGTTCCTCTACCTGACCGCTGAGAGCATCGCGAAGAATCTGCTCAGCAGTGATCTGTAAAGGCGCAGGCGCCTTATTCTTCACTCTGTTTCCTCTTCCTCCTCCTTCCATTTGATTAGACGATATGAGATCGCATCATCATTTTTGTAGGTGGAAATTTTTTGGAACTTTCTACCACCGAAGTACAGACAAAGGAAGATGCTCTCCTATTCTGATCGATTAATTGATGGTATTCCAGCCAGAGGTATTTGGAGAGATGGCGCGACAGAAGACTCTAATAAGATTTGCTTTCTTTATTCCACCACTACGAATAGAGCTGCCCTACCGTCGATCAACATCAATGTGCGAGCGATCAATGTTTGAATGGAAAATGTCTATTTCCAAGACCTCATCAAGCGCACAGGTCACGTGGATCAAAGTTGCTCCTTACACACCGAAACTTATCCTTGCGGTTCAATGATTGAAGCCGTCCAGAGAACATGGCCGATAATACATAACCCGTCGACTGTCACCTACTTGGCTCATCCAACAAACCACGAGACGTCCGATTATATGCGGTATTGGAGCATCAGCCATGGCTATCACATATTTTGAACCGAACCATCACGTCCTAATGTCACCCGAGTCACGATATCACTTTCGGGCGACCATATTCGGGCGGAGGCGTTGTGGCCGCCACCTCATTCACTTTCAACGATCCGTACGACCATGAAGAGCGTCGTGTTCTTACTCGCCCTCTTCTGTACCATCTACATCATCGATGGTGAGACGATGCTGATGGAATGACGGTGACTGATCCGTTCGTAAGCCAAGAGAAATTTCTCCGGTACTTCCTCTCTTCCTCACTCCTTCAGTGTGGTGTCGGACTTGAGTACCAAGCACACTTACGACTCGATGGTCTTGAGAATATCGACCGACTTCACACCTCGCACCACCGTCACTTACGTCAACATGACGCACACCAAGGGTGATCGAACTGGTGTAGACCTCTTTAACAGGTGCGCCCCCGTCATCACACGTTGTATCGTCGTCACCTGTCCGTCGACATCTTCTTCAGTGTCCCTCTATACTATCTTCACCCTCATGCATCAGCTACATCATCGGGCTGACACACCTTCAGATGGAGACTGTGGAAATTGCTCGAATTCAAGAAAGGCCCCAACGCAACCGAGACAGGCTACACTCCCTCCACTGACACTCGCGTCTCCCACATCAAACTGTGGAAGCTCACGTGAGGAGGACACGAGCCAACCTCTTTCTAACTTCTTCGACAGATGGAGCGCTTTCTCCGTCATCTCGAACACGTCGAACAACATCACGTCCTACCAAGTGTGCTCTAACGGTAATCTGAACGACAACTCCAAATTCTCCGTGCAATTCTGCGGTCAATTTACTGACACCCTGCTGCCCAACCAAGCTCTCTCGCCAGACTATCTAAAGTGGTCGTTGTCCGTGACCAACTACCCTTACAATTCCACCAACTCCAGTCTGGCCTTGAAGGTAAGATGAAGAGAAGACACATAGACTCATGAGACGTCAGGTGTCTTTTCAGACTACCTCCACCCTCTTTAGCAGTGCGAACCCCGCTGCACTCAGAAACGCCACACGCAGCCGCCCCCAATTCTCCCTCGACTTGGGAAACAGCGCTACCAGCGCAGTCAGCACCGTCGCCTCGTGGGACACATCAGTCAGCCTGACCGGTGGTGCCTCTTGTCCCACCACCGCTCCGATAGCCATGGGAACACGCTACCAAGGACAAGCTACCGCGGACACTGATGCAGACGTCAATCTCGGCGATTCTGACGTGTCGATCGATTCGCAAATGGTCGTGGCTTATTACTCGGTGGCTGATGGTGGCTGCCAACCTGCCGGAATCAACTGGGATCCTTACACTGGGTTCGAGGGTGCCGCTGCTGACACCGCGGTGACGACTGGAAGGGGAGGACAGGTGTTGGTGTCCATCATGATGGTGGTGTTGGCTGTGATCTCCGTGTTGTAATAAATGTGGACGACGATGATGATGTCACCACGAGGTGAGGCGTCTTTTTGTATCAAACTTGAGGCGTTAAAGTGAACCAATGACACTTGATGAAAAGTGAAACGTTCAGAAACGGATCACTCTTCTCCTTCATCGTCATCATCGTGCGGATCGAGACGGTAAACTGGTCAATTTATGGACGCACACTGAGTATATCAGTGGTCATCTACTGCAATTATCCTCCGACATCGACGTCGAGGTGTTCATCAAGCAACTGTTTCGTCGGGTCCTCGGGAAAGTTTGTAGACGAACAGATGATGATGTTCCGACTTTTTTTCGAACCCACAACATCATGAGCACGTATGACCCAACTCTGAGCTACGAAGAAGACCCGTACGGTCTGAAGTCCCCTTATCCACCTAGCAGTTACATGGACAGAGACATTCTGGGATATAACACACCATACACCACGGTACCATCCGTTTCACATTCTTAATGTTGATTCATGACAGTTTTCGTCCTCTCAAGATCCTACGGCTCTTTTAGAATACATACTCGACACCCCGAATGGAGTTTCAAATGATCCACCCAGCGAGTCCGTTCGTCAGCGTACATTCGCTGTATTAATCCTCACACAGTTGGAACGGATATAATCAATCTGGAACGAGTGATGAATGCAGTAGCTCTCCTCAAGATCCTACATTAGACTTCAATTCATCGCCACCGATCAGTGTCTCTCCCTCTCCACCAGTGGTACCTTCTGTGAGCATTATCCAACAATCGCATGCCAAATCATATACCATCGTCGTCAACATCAGACTCACTCGTTTTACAGTTGAGTCTCACCAACTCAAAGAGTTTCCCAGTTCCCAGCACTGCATACACTCCACCAGCCAGATTGCACACACAGACACAAGCATTAGACAAAGAAGTACAGAATCAACAGGAATCTGTGGAACAGAACGAAGGCAATGGAGAAAACCGATCTTTGAAGAGAAAGCAACAGACCCGAACAGCTTCTAAATTATACAGGTAATGCAAACATCATTTACATCATATGATATCATCACATCATCTCATCCATCACAGAGAGAGAAAAAAGACATTAGAACTTCAGTTAACCGAGAGATTGAATCGTTTAGAAGACGAGAGAGCTGCTCTCATCCAGAAGAATGAGAAGGCGGAACGGCTTCTTGCAGAAGTCCAAGCCGAAAACATTCGTCTAAGAGCACAGCAGGAGGTGATGGACATGATGTAATGACGATCCACTGATGAGAAAAATCAGTCCACGACGAAAGGATTACAAGATGACAGGGCTCTCTTGTTAGAAAAACTGAGAGAGTGAGTTTTCATCTCATCACACGATCTAATCATCACACATCACACGATCTGATGTCATGCAGCATGCTTATGCAGGAGTCCTCCGACGCAGAATTGGTTCTCGTTCTGAACGAGATAAGAGATATAGACAAAGTCAAGATGGGAATCGGTGCCTGCGCCCTCCGTCGTCTCATCAGTGCTCCCACCATCCATGCTCTCATGGACACTGGGTTCTTTGAAAACGAAGAGAACCTTCGTATCATGAGAGAGAGGAGAGGTTTAGAATGGGCGAGGGATTACATCATGCGGGAGATGCAAGACATGACACCCTCTCAAACCGAAGGCTTAAAGAAGATCAGTGAGACGAGAGGGGAGGTGGGGAAGATTAAAACGAGGAAAATGGAATTTATTCTTTTTCAGGAATTATCGGTCATCTCGATGGAGAGGATGCAGCTGATACCTCAACTTCTGAACGCCATGAGAGCATTAAGAAACGACACAGACGACCAGAACTCCTTCTTAAACGCCGTCACTTGTTTAGAACATCTCCGACTCAACTTGACCGCCGACAGTGAGAAATAGACATTGTTGCATCATGTCGACTCATCGCGATGCAGATCGAGTGATGCACTCTGGCATCGAACAGATGAACGATGTCCTAACGCCGCGGCAACACGCCATTGTCAAGACACGTCTAAACAACTGCTGCAACGCCGTCAAGCAGCTCCTACTCTTCTGGAATGCCCTCATGGACGCCGACAGGAAGGCGATATAAAGACAGTCTTTATAGAATCTGATAGAAGGAAATCATGTCGTAGTCCTCTTGTTGGGCTTCGTCGTGTGTGTGTGGCATCTCTCTGTCTAATGGCTTGACCCATCTCGATGTGTCGATGGTGATCTGGAGTGACGTCACCATCACATCACATTGTCCATCAGAAACTCACGCCTGCATCGGCAAAGGAGGTCTCGATGGAAGGTATCGTGACTAAGATGCAACCCTTCTTATTGGCCGCCGCTTTGATGGAAGCCCACAGATTGGACATGAGCTTGGGGCTGTTGACGAAGAACTCAAAGACATTGTTCATCACGATGACGTCCGCGTCCGTGAGAACTTGTGACAATTGCAAGATGTCACCCCCGATGATCTGAGAAGATGAGTCGCCGCGCGATGTCCATCCATCACCTCGATCCTGTCATCCAGCTTCCTCTTCTTGACAAAGTTCTTCTGCAAATTGGTGAACCATTCGTTCTTCTCTACGCCGATCAACTTTTCGGCCTCGCTGTAATAATAACCCTGTGTGTGTCATCGATGGATGTTCCATCATGTGTCGTCTCACTGCATATAAGACGGCACCCAATCGTGAGCCGATGTCGACGACCTTTTTTCCTTTCAGATTGCCAACGCCATCTTCTGAGAAGATGTATTTCAACTGTGACAGTGATGCACTGTGTGAGACAAAGTCTGTAATGGTGAGATGGATGCAGGTGGATCATCTCATTCTCACTCAGATCTTGGACGTTTCTCGATCCACAATCTCCGCAGTAAGAACGACTGAGTTCCCCCTCTTCACACAACATATCAATGTCTTCGTCTGTTGTATGTCAACATCACCAACGAAATGACGATATGATGGAGACGCACCTGTTGGGTAGAGAAAGTCATCGATGTGGATGGTGTTCTTCTTTGTGTAGCCTCGGAACTGAATAGATCAGATCAGATGTTACGATTCGATTTCATCTCACCCCTTCCGTTTTCGGGATGAAGATCTTCTCTCCCGGGGCTTCGGCTATGGCAGGAACCAATTTCCTCAATTCTGAACGTACATCAGATTGAAAATCGCGGTTGCATTCAACTCAATCACCTGCAACGATATCATCCATCACGTCATCGGCAGGAAGTCTCTTCGGTTTCGTTCTATCAGATAACTCTCCCTCTATGAGAGTCTGCAGATCGTGCAGCTGATCTCACATCAATCCGAATCCGATAATCATCACAATCCACCTTCTCTGTAGGGACCTCATCCAACAGAGTTCTGAATTTGGCAAACACCTGATCCAGTTGTTCGTCTCCCGCATGGTGATGGTGGTGGTGATGATCGGCCATCTCAAAAACTCTGGACAGCCTGAAAAGGTTGAGATATCAATCGTCCATCATATTACAACGCATGAATGTGTTTCTGATATTCACACGAAATCTCCCACCTTAGAATCTACCTGGCAAGAGCACACTATATAAAACCAACAACACATACCACACGATGACTGTCACTATCACCCTCCTCTCCACTGGCGAGACCTTTCAAGCACCCTCCGGCAATGTTCAGCAGCTGAAGGACTCTATCTTTGAGCAGCGCGGTATTCCCCAGGGCTACCAGGTATGTGTGGAGGATGAGATGACGTGTGACTGATTGAGATGGCAGATGATCCAAGATCAATCGGGTGCTACAGTCGAGCAACTTGAGGACGGCTCTCAGGTCAACTTGTCCGTTCAGCTGAACGGAGGTTGCTCTGAAGCTTGCTCATGCTGCGGCGGAAGATGCGGAGAGTCTTGCCACTGCACCATTTTATAAACATCACGTTACGTCATTTCGATCTCTTTATCTCATGGACAGAAGTATCACGTACGATGAAATTGACTCTCTTCATTTTATACACAACTTGAATCCCGCACTTCTGTGGTTGGACTGGGTGGCATCACAAACGTGGGGAAGAGGAGGTAGATGATTGCATTGAACAGGTGGAACCAAGCGTCTCTCACGTCATCGTTCCACCATAGCCCCAATATGTTCTCCAAAGTCCACAGGAAGGCAAGTCCGAATGCCTCTAGATCGTCTTGAACGAGTTTGAGTCGACGATGTCTTCTCCTGACTGCCCCAAAATCGTCCACAGATATGTTAGTACCATCTAGAACTCTGACACATGCTTGAAGAGTCCCAATGAAGATCTTCCTCTGTAATGCCATGCTGTTGGGAAACATGGTTCGCATGTGAGGCCTCCGTTCGAAGAGTTGGCTGTAGAACATCTCCACTGTCCTCTCTTTGTTGTCTTCGATGATGGCCCAAGTAGTTGACACCATTCGTTTCTGTGATGAACTCAGGTTCTGGCCGATGTCTCCGACAGAGAAGCCAGCTCGAGCGGGTAAAGAAGATTCATCCTCGAAAGCCTCCTCTGAAGATGGAGGAAGATCACCCCATTCAGCATGTATGAAGCGATCGGTGGTGCTAGGTCGTGTGTTCTCTACGGCCACCGTCTGTTCAGATGAGCAGCCTGCCCCCATGCTGACCTGATGTCCTCCCAATTTGGCTTCTCTTCTCACCTTCTTCATCGTTATTGGAATCGGGGTACCGTATTGAGAACTTTTCCTCCCTGGGCCTTCTGAAAGGCAAATTAGCCTCTGACTACAGATGATGGGACACAAGTGACGTTGTTCTTTATATGTCAACATTGATCGGCGAAGGTATACATGTCCTCCGTGATGACTGCGATCGTCTCCCTCTCTTCTGTAGCCCTCTTGTCCGTGTCGTGATACACGCTGGCGCCTGCAGCATCTCCAGCTTGGAAGACACCCGTTCTTCTCTGCTGAGAGTTGCGGGTGCTGGTCCGGCTGATCTTCTCGGGGGAATAGAGGCCGCTCATCATGGTGTGCAGCTGTTTGAAGTTGGGGCGATCGGAAGGCTCGTAACTCCAGCACCTGTTGGGATGAGTGATGTGATGGTGTGGAAGATGGATGACGATGATGATGATGAGACGTGATGTGGAGGGATACTCACTTGACGAGGACGTTGTAGATGTCTTCCGGACACCTCTCTGGCTTCGACAAGATCTTTCTGTCGTTGATGACGTACTTGATGACATCTTGATTGGCAGTCAACTCAAAGTATGGAACTTGTCCTAGAGAGAAGATCTCCCTAATGAAAGATAAGTCATGGTCGATGATGCTCATCGTGATGATGACAAAGACGATGATGATGACAAAGACGATGATGATGACAAAGACGATGATGATGACAATGAAGACGACGATGATGATGATGATGAACTCACCATGCTAAGACACCGAACGACCACACATCTGATTCGAACGTGCTCAATTTGAACTGGATGCTCTCCGGTGCACTCCATCGAATGGGCATCACCTTCGATTTGGCCTCGTAGTGACTGTGCTCTCGACTCATACCGAAATCAGAGATCTGATCATCATCGTCATCAGTCTCAGGTTCGACTCGAATTCGAAACTCTTCACCTTGGCTTGGCCAGATGCATCGACGAGAACGTTTCTGGCGCTGAGGTCTCTGTGAATGACACCTACGAACCTTCATCAGATTGATTTGAAGGAGATAGACTGATCGATTCCACACAAACTGGATGAAAGATACGAATCATCATCTCTCTTTAGAATATTTTGGGGCATCGATCAGATGATGAGATGAGATGATGAGACGTTTTAAGACATAAAGATCGTGGCCTCACCCTTTGATTGTAGATACATCATTCCCTTGACGATATCATAACACATGGAGATCAACCCTTCATCCTCCAATTCATGGTTGTACTTTCTCAAAAAGTTGTCGAGCGAGCCGTTCGATACGTATTCCAGTACCATGAGATAATTGTCCTCGTGTAAATAGACTCCCAAAAGGTTGACCACGTTAGGATGGTTCAGTTTCTTCAAGAGGACAATCTCTTCCTTCCAGTGGCTGTCGGTGCTGCCTTCTTCCTGGAAGATGTCAGGCGAGGGAGAGCGTGGAGGTCACCTTCAGACTCTTAAGAGCCACTTCGGTCTCGTTCCAGTTTCCCTTGTAAACGTTTCCAAAGTTACCGTGACCGATGATGTGTTGCACCTGATCGCGATCAGCATCGTCATCATCACGATCATCACGATCATCATCATCATCATCATCATCATCATCTCACCTTGACATCGGTTAAGATGAGATCTGTTACGTTCAATCTCTGCATCTCCAGCATCATCTCCTTCCTTCTCATTCTCTTCCTCCTCATGATCAGGAGCACGACCAGTATGACGACCACCACCACCAGAACAATGCAGCCTGCGATGATTCCGGCTTTGGCCGTTGTAGACAGACCGCTCGAATTAGGTGGACCACCCAGGGCAGAATCACCACCATCTAAAGTACCGGAAATTGGGGGAGGTAGAGGTGACGATGATGACGATGATGACGATGATGACGATGATGATGAGGAAGTGGATGAGGTGGGTGTGACACACGACACCGAATTGTCTAAAGAGGTGAGTCGATGTCCATGACGTCACATCCATGTCACCCGCAAAGTTGGAGACCAGAGACGAAGGGCAGCTGATCGAGATGCTGGGCGAGTTGTAGACCAACAGAGAAGTGGAATCGGAGGGTATGAACACAGACGCCCCTCCCGTGAAACTGAAACGATTCAGTCTCTCTCTTCTTATCTTCTTCTCACTTGCTGCCGCTGACTGTGAAGTCACCCGACCCTAGATTGACCGACGTAGCCCCATCGTTTCCAGTGTTATCCAATTGGACGGATGTGAAATCGGTCGAGCCGTAGAGGGAGAGGGCTCCGCCTGTTCTGGCCACGTTCGATGAGAATTCGGAGGACGTGATCAAGTTGTTCGTGAAAGCTTGACGTGACAATGTCGTGTCCCTCGTTATGTAGACGGCTCCTCCCTCGAAGGCCATGTTGTTCGTGAAGGAAGACCCATCGATGTTGACGCCACCGTTGTCAGCTGATGGATAGGTCAGGGGAATTTGTCACGATGTGTAATGAGGGTTGATGATGATCGTGTGATGAAATGTCATGTGATCGTGTGATGTGATCATGAGATGACCATGATGACTCACCGTGTACGTAAAATGCGCCACCGTAGCCTGAAAAATTGTCCGATCCTCCATTGTCGTCCACTGTACATCCCGAGACATTCAGACCTCGAGACCCCGCGGAAGGTGCTACGTACAGTACGGATCCACTTATCGAGTTGATTCGATTCCTGTACCGGTGAGTACGTCTCACTACAACCAGCCAATCACCCGCTGAACAAACTGTCTCTGATGATGATCGCCTCCGCTGCCGATCCCAGCAAGTAGAAAACTCCTTGATTTTCCGTGGCTGTCAGGTTGTACACATCGAGGCTGTAGGAGTAGGATGACGAGGCGACGCTCAACACACCTTGGTTCTACATCGTGATGAGCTTCACTACATCGACGATGTCGATCTCACCCGATTTGATGTCATCGTGTCGTTGATCGATGTGAAATCGATGTTTCCTGATAACTCCACCGTGCCTCCGATGGCTGCAGTGTTGGATGTCCACTCGTTGCCTTGGCTGGCAAAGAGTGATAGATTGGCGGCGTTCAAGGAAGAGTAAACAGCGGCACCCTTATTCGATTTGTTGCGAGTGAATCGACTGTTGCTGACGGCGATGCTACCCTGGCGTGACGTCACTCTCCATCTACAACGTGCCAATATATATGACCCAATATACACTCACGTTGATGCTGCTCGAGGACATACAGCCTCCGTTATTCGAAGCAGAGTTATCGTGACAATCTAAATCTTCCACCACCAATGTGTTGAATTGAGACACCCAAATGGCGGCACCATCTACGGTGACCGTGTTGTTGTAAAATCGAGACCCTGACTCGTCAGCGGACCCGTACGTATCGTACGCCTCACCTTGAAAGGCTACGTCAGCGCTGAGACTGTTGATGTACACCGCGGAACCGTAAGCTGCGGATGAGCCGTAGAAGGTGGAATTTTGAAAAGAAATATCCGATCCACCGGAAACGGCGAGATAAATGGAGCCACCCGTCGTCCCCACGCTGTTGTTGTACATCCTGCTGTTCATCACGACTGCCACGGTGTGAGATACCATTCAAATACCGTACGTACCGAACGTATCGATCTGTCCGGAGATCTGCATACCGGCTCCACTACCGCTGGCCACGTGATCAGATACAGTCACGTTGTCCAGCGTGATGGAGTCGAGAATTCCGTTCGAAAAGAAACCGAGACCGTCAGACCCGACGTTATTCGAGATGACACAGTCGGTCAGTGTGAAATCAGACACCTGAGGACGGTCATCCAGGTACAAGTGTGGATGGAGACCTCACCTGACCGGAATTGCTGATACCTGCACCGGTGGCGGCGGAATTGTGTGTGACGCGAACGTTCTGCATGGAAAAAGTATCCAGAGTGTTCGATTGTCCCAACAAGATGGCACCTTTCATCACAGTCACATCCTCTTGACGATGCATCGAATAGAGAGTCTGTCATCTGATGTCTCACCCCCGTTGAACGATCCACCGTTGTCGCTGATGTTTCCATTGGAGAGAATGATGTCTCCACTCGATGTGGCAACGTACATCGCACCTGCTCTCTTCAATCTTTCGCCTCTCTTTTCTCTTCACCTGCAGCGATGGGAGAGCTGTTGTTCCTCACGACGAACGAGTCCATTCGAAACGAATTGATGGTTTGAAAGTTCATGGCTCCACCCAGGGCACTGGCTGAATTGTTCACGATGATCGCGCCTGCACGGGTGAGAAGACACTCGACCGCTGTCTAAAGCTTCACCCTGTATCGCTACATCACAGAATCCGTATATGTTGAGGCAGCCTCCGAATTGGGCGGCGTTTCCAGTGCAAGACAAGTTCGTGATGTTCACAATCGTCTCTGCATTCTTCTCCTCGATGTAGATGGGAGATCCAGAGGCCTTTCCGTGATTATTTGTGAATTTCGCGTCGAAGATCGACACGGTAGCGTCCGTGATGTCGACACCTGACGAGTTTTCAGTGAAATCTCCGCGAGTTTTCTCACCTGACGTGTAGCCCGACACCGCTTGGTTGTTAGAGAAGGTACCGTTAGAGATGTACAAGGTACCTCCGTTGACGAGGATTGGTGTGACCACCATTCGAGTGAAAGATACGTCAGTGAAGACGGAATCTGTGCTCTGGAGAGAGAAGATTTGATCGCCCTTCCCATTTTGGTCTGTTTAGATGATCAGGAGAGGAAGGAGAAAAAGAGGTCTCACTGTTGTCAAAGGTAGTCTGGTTGACTTGTACCTACTTGGGTGAGAGACGAGCGTTGTAGATGGACTCACCGTGGCGTTCACGCTGGACATGGTATTGAGAACACTCGAATTGAAATTCGATACGCTAGATCCCACCAGATAGAAGGTACCTTCATTCGGTGACAGAGAGAAGAGAGGACTGATTCTACACTTGGTGCCATCGAAATTACAATTGGAGAGGTTCAAGTGAGATGACGTGGCACCGAAGAAACATCCGCTGTTGCCCGAGCCCTTTCAAATTTCATCACAATGAGAGAAGAGGGAGACTCACCGTGATCTGAATGAAGTTGACGTTGAAGGCCGTGATGTTCCCGATCGAACCCAATTGGATGGTACCGATCTACAACGCGTCACTCTTAGAGTCTAAATATAGACTCACGTTGGACAATGTCGAGTTGTAGATGATTAGATAATTGGTGACGCTCTTGGCCGAGATGGCAGTGTTTCCGTTGCCGTAGAAATTAGTGTTGTAGACGCTCAAGCTGTTGGCCACGTTGACAACAGAGACACCACCGAGTGAAAAGTTGAAATTAGAGATGACAATGTCCCCGTTAGAAGGTGCCGTGTAGACAAAGATACAATCTGACAGATGTGAGGGAGCAGAGAAGGCGAAGAGAGGCTCACTCGTCGATGTAGAAGGTAGAAGGCCGATGACAGAGTGACCGCTGTTGAGTTGGATGTTGGGACCTCTGGAGCAGGAGAGAGAGGGAGTGGAGAGGAAGATGTTGAGTGGGGGAGCCCGGAGTCCCAACAGCCTCAGACCTGTGAGATGTCATGAGATCCTCTTTGTCATCTCGTAAGATGGATGATGATGGATGATGGATGATGGATGATGGATGATGGATGATGATGGATGATGATGACGGATGTGTGGCTCACTGAACAAGTTGAGGGTGGGAGGAAGTACCAGAGAGCTGCTGGCGTCTGGAACGTAGACATAGAAGGACAGATAAGTAGTGTTACCGGACATCACAGAGAGAACATATTGTCCAGAGGTGGTGTATGTGCAGGGACAAGACAAGCTGACGATGTTTGTGTTGGAGATGGGAGTGGTGATGCAGGAAAAGTTGAAGCCGTTGACTGTGTCAACCAGACTGGAAGTGGACTGAGAGGGAGCATTTAGAGTCACGTTCAAGAGTTGATTCGTGTTGACTGTGACGATGCATCAGAGATGTGAATGAGATGTGTTCCATGTTCACCTGGGATGATCTGCCTGTTGATTCCGAAACACCGTGTGGCGAAATTAACAGTGACTCTTCCGCCTCCAGATATAGCCGGAGACGACAGCTGAGGTTGGAATGAGCTCTGTCCCGTCTGATTGCAAGTGATGGAGATGGTGATGGATGTCAGGATTCCGGATCCTTTCAAGTTTGCATTCCACTGTATTTGCCCTGAAGAAGAAGAAGAGAGATTAAGACCGGACTCTCGATACGTGATTCCATTGTAAATGACTGCTAATGTCGCTGATGGAGAGCCAGAATCGAGCTCGTCGTGCTGCCTCAGTGGTCTGCTTCATCTCAGTGAAATCGTCGTCTGAACTACTCACCCGCACGCAGCCCAATAGATGGACAGGGAGACTTGTGGTTTCACCTGGGAGAAGACATAATAATCACCTCTGCCAGACGAGTGAGATCACTTCTCTAAAACATCATCGACTCACCCCGACTCTCCCAGTCCTGCAGCCCAATTGAGATCCAAGTAAGAGCTCCTGCTATTATAAAACACACAAGGAGTAGGAGACTGAGCATGGACGAGTGTGATGGATATTAATAATACAAAGACAATCATCGATCGAATGAGCCCCATCATACAGACCGTCTGCGGCACTGCGTGTCCCCGAAGAATGCAAACAGATTGCGCAAAACGTTGAAGTGCGTTAACGGTCACCTTAGGCGTATAGGTGACGCCGAAAGACATGAACTATCCGCCCAGGGTAGCCGATTAAGAGAAAGAAGAGAAGTCACAAGATGGAAGGAATCGCATATCTATTACAACACATTAACCATCCAGTTTAGCAGCGGCTGTTGCATCCGGGGGCGTTGCCCTTTCTGGACAATTAAATTAGCTTCGATTCGATCTCTTGCACGATGAAGATGGAAGAGGATCGAGATGATTAGACGTACCTTGTCAACGTTGCGACACAGTTGGGCCAGTTTCCGCTCATTGCAACATTGACGACACCCTTGGCATTGGGAGGGTGAGCTCCACAGTAGAAGGGGTTGTTGAGGGAGTAGGATCTGCAATTTCCCTGGTTGACGACCAATTGCATACCAGCGTTATCGGGATTAATGCATCCATTCTCCCATCCGTTCGATCTGCAGTACATTCCGTTCTCTTGGATGCCCAATCCAAGGAATCCGACCTTAGAGCCGTCAACAGTGTAAGATTGTCCTGAAATCTGTTTAGAAGATGCATCCCGATGCAGTACATGAGAACCGACCTCTGTTCACGAGGTGCTGAGCGTTGTCTGAGGTGAACAACTTGATGGTGGCGTAGTTACGACCAGCGCAGGGGGCCACATTGTTGACCACTCGGAGGTTCCAGCCGCTGACGAGCGTGATGGTGAGAGCGATCAGAAGGAATGTCCTCATGCTGCCTCTCTGTGTCTGGTGGGGGAAAGAATGAACTCTTGCTGCTCAAAGGACGGGTGTCACCCGTTTGACGAAGAAAATTCGGACCTTTAAAGTCTTGGCGTGTCTGTCAACAGTCAAACCAATTTAGTGAGCACATTGCCCCTGCATCGGTGCCATCGCACGGTCCAGTGGTGCTCACCGCACGCATCGCGATCTGTATCATTGATTCAATTGCAGTTCATCAGGACAGGTGAGGTGCTGACACAGCAGTACTATCTCTACTTCTGATGTTGAACAGGGATCTGGAAACGAGAAACAGAAGCTGAGGTGTTCTCGCACTTGTACACTCTGTGTGCGAAAATCGGATCACGAGACATATTGTAGTCCGATTGTGACAGCCAGGCCGCATTTCTGGTCCATCACATCATCCATCAAGATGAAGGGGACGTCCTTTTGGTTGTCACCTACCACAGGATATGTACCATTGTCTTCTGACAACATCATACATTCCAAGTATGTGATTGTAGGTCTGCATTCACTCTTGCAATCACACGCCTCATGTTGATTCAGGAGGTGGTATCAGCGGTGTCAGCTGTGCTTACTGGTTCAAAAAGCTTGGCATCGAAGATGATGTCCTTCTATTAGAACGACACCACACTCTCAGCAGAGGTATACCCTTTCATCTCCTCCGTCAACCTCTAGGTTTGACTGCATCAGGGGCGACTGGAAGGAATGGAGGTCATCTTTGGGCTCGCACCTTCGTCCCAACACCCGCACAGATGCAAAACTATGGATTCGAACAGATGAAGCGTGTCTTCGATCTAGAAGTGAAGAACGTTCAGATGATCAAAGACCTCATACGAGAATGTCTCGACGATCCCCGTTACAGAGAGGCGGCAGAAGCAGTACAGTTCTACGAGACGGGTGGCTTAGATCTGGTTCATACCGAAGAGGAGAACGCCAAGGTATAACATCGCATCATTGTTAATCATCCAGATGAAACGAGATCATCTAAAGTTCTCAGTTGCGAGAGACGATTGACGAATTAGACCAATTGGGTCTCGGTCGTGATTATCATCACGAACATTGGAACGAGAACAAGTGTCAGGAAGCCATCGGCTGCTCTTTCAGTGGAGGTCAATATTCCAAAGAGGCCAGTCAGTTGTGGCCGCGAAGATTAGTCGAACTCATGGCCGAGGTGGTGCATGATCGAGGTGTGAGGTGAGCGAGACACAGCCATTGATAGACGTAAACCAACTTCTTCACAGGTTCCTGATGAACGCAACGGTGAAGTCGGCCGAGAGTCGCGGAGATTTCATCGATATCTCTGTCAACGAGAACGTCACGATCAGAGCTGAGAAGGTCATCGGGATCATGTGATGTCCATCAGCTGAATGGATACAGATCATATGGGCCACGAACGCATATTCTCAAGACGTCTTACCTCAAGTGAAAGACATCATCGTTCCCGTTCGCGGTCAGGTGCGTGTCACCCAACATCATCACGATCGCATCACCATCACATCACCATCACGTCATCACACCTCCTTCAGGTGCTCGTGACATCACCCGTACACCACGTGAGGCTCCCCAGTTGTGCACGATACGATGCAGAGTATCTCATCCACAGACGATCGGACGGAAGGATCATCGTCGGTGGCATGCGTCGCGCCAGTCCAACCGGAGAGGTTGGTATCACGGACGATTCTTCCATTCAACCACAGGTGCTTCACATCATCATCAACACCATCAACATCATCGACATCATCTGAAGGGACGGACAGGTGTCGGAAGCGTTGAGAAGGTATCTGAGAGAATCTTTTCCTTCTCTGGATGAGGAAGGAGGTTACGTCATCGAACAGGTGATGGACTCAAATCATCCGCACCCATTCGACTGATGTGGAGACAGGAGTGGACGGGTATAATGGGGTTCACCTCTGATTACATGCCACTGGTGGGCACCCTGTCTGGAACCGATGGAAAGCAGATGATTACGGCCGGCTTCACTGGACATGGCATGCCGAGAGGTGATGGAGTGTCTTTGGACTTTGAAGATCTCACACATGATCAGCTTTCTGTTGTGCGGAGATGGTAGTCAAGATGGCTGCGGGATTGTGTGAAGATGGAGATGAGATCATTCCCTTTCTACCAAGTAGATTCGGGATATAAAGAAGACAAGTGATATCGTGTTGGTTCTCTGTTGATTCTAAACATGAGACGAAACTGTGCTCCAGCATATGGGCCATCCAACATCCAATGCGTATCACTCGTGATGACATCGAAGCTTCGGTAGCTCTATGTGGTCCACATCGTATCTCTCGTTACCAGTGTCTTGTGTCTCGAGCGTTGGAAGCTGAAGATAATAAGGTCACAAAAGGGGTCCACAGAAACACAGAGTCGAAAGAGAACCGCGGCCATCCCAACCATGGTTCAGACGATGATGAGCGCGGAGAATGAGTACAAGAGTTCCAGGAAAGGGAGATAGAGGCAGGTGACCCACACTGTGTGCGGATGTTTTTGATAGGTTTCCACCCTCGCTCAGGAAACTTCGTGGAAAAGTAGACGGAGGTGAGGCACGAAGGCGTGACCTCCACAGAGGGTGTCACAAATTGAAAGAGAGGAAGAAGATAAGAGAATCAAACAGCCACACTCTTATCTGTAGATAGACGATACATGCTGGGGGAGAACACGATGCACATGCAACACAATCTCATCGATTCAGAAGACAACGACGACTATCAGGACTACTCTGATGTGGAAGGCTCGGGGAATGGAAGGAAGAAGAAGTGAGAGGGACTCATCATCTTATCACACTGACGTCAGAGCTTTAGACAAAAGACGACTGTGCCTACTGAAGAGGCACGAAAGAACAACCACAAATTGATAGAACAACGGCGGCGACAGAAGATTAACGACAAGATTGAAGAGCTGAGAGAACTTCTCGCTCCACAGAATGCAGACGGTTTTCCAAACAAGTCTTCTATCTTAGAGTCAACCATCGATTCAATCAAAACGCTGCGCAGTTCATACAATAAGCTGGCTAATCAACAGAAACATCTGCAGGAGGAACAATTACAATTAGAGAAGGAGCTAGGTGATTCTCGTTCACATGTTTCTCTGATACTCTGAGATTTCAGACGATTGAATCATATCCCAGGCGTCTTTGGTATCAAGACACAAGCACCCGAACCACCGAACATGGACAAGATGACACAGAATGCATTCGCACAAGTCATCCACGCTCCACAGATCCCTCCATCTGATCTAGCAGACACCCCTTTCTCTGACATCGCCAACCCAACAGGTGTCACTCCATCTCCAAACACCTCCATCTGATTCTCTACAGGACTGCCATCGACATACATCAGACGATCACAAAACCAATTCCCACTCTACATGAATCCAGAAGACGAGAACTACCAGACGATATCGCCCACGCTGAGGAACTCAAACAACCCAGACAAGGCTGGCCAAGAGTCAGACAAGGAGCTGCTGGCCAACATCATGAAGAATCACAACAACATCTCTGCATCGCAGCTGGCCAGTCTGTTTGGACAGCAACGAAAGACGCCGTTCGAAGAGATGAGCGGTGGCAGCAAGGGATGACGATCACATGAACTTGTGTGATTAGAAGATCAGATCGCGATGACGCGTATGGGGACGTCTGTGAAATAAAACGTGCATTGTAAAGACATTTATCTTCACATCAGGAGATGAGATGACGAAAACAACTTGTTTATCATTCATCTCTTTGATATTGGTCACCGATAGTGAGCAGGTGATGGTGGATCTCTCGAAAGTCTTCATCGGTCTCATCATCTGTGAGAAACGGTACCTTGTCCACCGATTTGAACCTCTTTGCAATGTCTTCCACCCACTCGTGAATCTGTCGCCCGCGTCACCTCCATGCATCATCATGTGATGTCCTTCACCTCGTTCGAGTTCTTCACGTGAGTGAGACAAGACATCTCAGAGTACGTGGGCAGACGGCTCTGGAGTTGACTCGCAGAGGGGATCTCTGTTCTGATGAGTGGAGAGTGATGAGTGAAGGGAAGGGGGATGCTCAATGGAGAGTCTAACGCCAATCTGTTCATTTCATCAGATGAAAGAGAGGACGAACATTCAAATGAAGAAAGAGAGGAAAGAGTGAAATCATAAAAATGAGAGGAAGACAAAGGAACAAAGAAGAGGGAGAAGAGAAGAAGAAAGAAGAGAAGAGCTCACGTAGTTCTCTGTACGTTCGATTGTCTGGAGAGCACAGAATAGAGGAGGGCCTGCTCTTCCTGTCTGAATCCCACGCCCATCACACACTCCGAGAAGGTATCCCCCTCACCCTCTCCCTGCCCCGCTCAGTCTCGTTCACCCACATCGACGCAATTCCCACCTCAAACAGCAGGGATCTCGTCTGCAGTGTCACTTGCCTCGTCTTCTCTTCCCTCTTCAATCTCTCCACGTCAAACGGAAGTGAGAGAGAGACTGTGCACAAGTTTGCATTCTCAGACACTCTCAGTTGAGAGCTCATCGTGTTCATTCTCGTCCTGTTGGGTCCACACAACCTGCAGGTGTCAGCGTTGGATAGATTCGAATGAAACCTGGTGGGGAGGAAGGAGTTGTAGATGGATGCGGCAAAGAAGAGGGAGGTCTGGAATGGGTTGAGTTGGTCAAAGGAGAAGGTGTCACGGAATTGCGAGCAGCTGTGGCTGCGGAGCGGGATATAGATGGAGCTCTGAGAGGAGAGGTTGTAGAGAGACAGACCCGTGTTGATCAGGTTGCACTCTTCCCACTTCTGTCGGAACGCATGAGGTTCACGTGATGGACGATGTGATGACACACCGATGATGCAGCGGGGCCATTCTGAACGCCTTGATAAGAGTCGATGCTGTAAGTGACGACGGGTGCAGACACTTCTTCTCTCAATATCTCGAGAAATTCGGAGGCGACCGCTGTAGATGGTGAATAAAATGAAATAAAATGAGAGGACACCTGCGAAGGAGTTGTCACTCTGTGTGATGAGCTGTACCGCTTGAATCTTGTCACATTCTTCGGCGAGATATCGAAAGTTATCCACAAACTCTTCTCCCTGTCTTCGCATCAGATGCACATCGTGTAGGTGACCATCATCACCTTATCTCCCTTCAACAGACCGTGCCCACATTTGTAAGCGATGAAATCTTCCGGGGAACCAGCCGAGTAGTCTTTCAGTTCGTTGATTGTCCTGATGTCATCAGATCTCTCGTCATCAAAAGTGTAAGCAAAACCTGCCGTGCAGAGGCATGATAGATAGAGCTTGGAGGAATGGATCAGAGTTGGGATCGAGATCAGACTCCGTCTGGATGGTCTGTGTCATACCACCCCAAGTCGGTGCCCTCTCGTTCGATGATTGTCCAGATGATATCCCCACTCGATTACTTTTCCTTTGTAAGCCTCCTGTTCATGTGTGAATCGGTCGATCTCTTTCACACAATCACCTTTCAGATCGAAGAGGAGGAGCCTTGGGGATTTCGATTCGTCTACAGGAGAAGAGCGAAAGAGGACGTTGGCATCGATGTCCGTCTGTTTCAGATCCTGATATCAGGTTAGACGTCATCAATGATTCGCTTCGCACTCTGATTGCGGCATTATACAGATGTACTGCAGTGATATTGGATGTCCGACCGAAAGAAAGGGTGATGATCTCGCCGCTTGACATGATGATCTTTGTTGCTGATCCAGTGATGTGGTTCCTTGTAGAACCTTCACACTTTGCCGCTTCGCCAAATTTACAGCAGATTGGGTGTCAGTGCTAGAAGAAAGCGACCACTAGCCTCTCCATCTTCTTTCTCTCATGCTTTGCACTGCTTCGCATGGATTTCACCTTCTTCATAGAATGTGTCCCGCACCTGCAATGATGACGATGATCCAGTGAGCTATTCTCTACAACAAAAGCATGAGGAGCGCTGACTCTGTAAACTGCACAAAGGCATGCAACGAAAAAGCAGAACATTTGTCCCAGACATAGCGACAGAGAAAAGTGTCTGAAGAGTTCGAAGAAGATTCGATGTGCTTGTGACGAACAGAAACAGAGAGACAACATGCTGCGCACCCTGGTCTTCCTCTCCATCGTTCTGGCCGCCCTGTCTGCCACACGTTATTACTACGATAATCCTGTCTGTGTGGATAACGATCCCAACATCGTCTATATCGATAAGGCCGGAGTCTGCAATTCGAACAGCAGAACCAACACATCCAGCATCGCCACATGTGATTACGGCTTCTTCCGTCTTCGTGAATACAAAGGCGACTCCTGCCAAGGAACTGGCTCCACCGTGATGTGGCAATGTGAGTCTCTCGCATCCTCCTTATTATCGCACGCTCACTCATCCAACACAGGCGAGGGAAGAGAGGGCAAGATTCACACGAGAAGTAAATGTGGTGATTTCCCCCACATTGACCCCAAGGTGAACATCGTCAAGGCCTACTTTGGAACCGAGAACTGTGAAGGCTCTCCCACCTCTTGGATCATCTACAAGAAGCAGGAAGGAGCCCCCCCTGATGCTTGCGTCGGAGAGTCCAAGTGCAACAACGAAGAGAAGACTTCCTTCGTGTACATCTGCCCCAAGAGAACTTGAGCAGATTGGAATCCACATACATAAAATGAATCCCCCATCTCGATTCAATTGGGCGATCATCTTACACCTACGTTGTCCTTCTCAAGATCACAAGCCTCATTGTTGGTTCGCATCATCACAGTGAGGTCAACAAATAAAGCCGGAAAAAGAAATAACACACATCAGATCTCATCGAACATCACATGGCGAACACGACAATAATTGCCCCTCGAGGAGCGTCACACACGGCACTCCAGAGTACATACCTTAAGAAATTGGAAGAGACAACGACTGCTCTGTTGAACAATTACACATCCATCTTTCAAGCGGGAAGGGTATGAGAGGGAGGGAAAGGCAGAACTGATAGACACCAGATCTATACGGAACAGTCAGAACAGATCGGTAATTCGAAAGGCAACTTGCATTTAGACACCATCGCCAACAATCTTCTCTACAACAGCGAATCCTTGTTGAAGATGATCAACGAGCTAAAACATTCTATACTCGTCAGTGATTTCGAAACCATCAACGATGGAATCGACACACAGATCAAACAGTATGAGACTTTCTCACAACAAGTGGAACCAGTCGTGAGTCGTCTTCATTTCTCCATCTCTTTCTCATCCACTCATCGAATCATCATCCAGATCGAAAAGTTGAACGCCGAGATCTCTTTCGCACTCCACGAGCTCGAAGAAGAGAGCCAACGAACGTAACTCGTGTGGGCTCTCATCATCATGATGCAAAAGACAGAGTATAAACAGTGAAGATCTTTAGTGACGAACAAAGGAGGCTTGTGGCGTGATATAAACATAAACTGAGCTCCTTCTACTTTTGAAAGATATGCCGGATAGAACCTGATATCGTCCTCCTCCTCGTGTCTGACGGTGACTCGCTCGGTGGCTCGCAGCTCCTGGCCATGGCTGAGATCTGTTGGGAGCTCATCGGACTCAACTGTGGACATTCAGCGTGAGATCATGATGTGATGTCGTGTCGCACAGTGATGATGTGATGTCGTGTCGCACAGTGATGATGTGATATCGCGTCACACAACGATGATGATGTAGGAGAAGAGAGGATGGATGATGAGATGATGTAGGAGAAGAGAGGACGTCTCACGTCATTGATTAGAAAAGCTTGTATCTTGAGTACGGGGATGAGGTTGTAAGGTGATTCTTGTGACGATCTGATCTGGTTCATACATCTTCCAAGCATAAATAATTTCTCAAAATTGATCATTCCTCTCTCTCCCGTGTCTGCGTTACCATCCTCGATGAACAATAAATCTTTCTGAAATATCGCTGCTTTTTGTCATTCTTTTCTTCTCCACGTGAAAAGATGAAAAAGTGTGAATCGATAGATACAGTCACATGAAAAGAATAAAAGAGAATAAAACATGGACGGCTCACTTGGAGGAGGAATGCGAGGTGCATCAGAGGCCGCCCACAGTCTTCTGAAATTGTAAAAATTTCTACAGGGGTTCAACAGATCTGATATCTTGTTCCACACCACCACGAACCGAGACGGCACTCCCTGTACTCTTCAGGATCTCCCTCTCACACCGATGAGCCGTCATCACATCGTCACACATGCATCATTGTGACGATCACGATGACGATGCGATCACGATCACCATGATGATGCGATGACGATCATGATGCAATCGAATGTCACCTTCCACGTCTTTGTCAATCTCTCAATTGCCGTGAGCGACAATGCCAGATAAACCGACATCAGCCCGTAGAAATTTCTCAACTCGAGCAGTTGCTGTCTCCATCAGCTCTCCCTTCACAAAAATCTCTCACCTCTGCCAAACGCAAGAAATAACACAGCAGGATGACCCTCGGCTTCAGACTCGTACAGCTGACGATCTCGGTGGCAATCCAGTAGGTGACCCTCTCCATTCGATTGGCAAAGGTGGCGCTGGGTGTGCCCTCGGTCCACTTTTGGTTGAGCAGCTCCATGGGTTTGATCTGACGGAAGATGGAGTGATCGTAGATGGTCATCTGTCTCGCGAGTTCCTGTGGAGGTACGTCCTGGAAGGTGAAGCCCTTCGTCACGTTCTTCATCTTGATTGGTTTGGGGGATCGATCTACATCGGGTAGTATGATGTTGTAATTCTGCTCAGTGTTAGATCCATCAGAGAAAGAGAGAAAGCAAGACAGAAAGAGAAAGAGAAAAGAAAGAGAGAAAGAGCAAAAAAGAGAGAGTGAAAGAGAAAGAGAAAAAGAGAAAGAGAAGGAGAGAAAGAAAGAGTGAAAGAGCAAAAGAGAAAGAGCAAAAGAGAAAGAGAAAGAAGAGAGAGAAGGAGAGAGATTCACCTTTGCCTCTTTGAGGATGGAAGCACATTGGACTTGCATGTAATCACCCGATTCGATGAGAGTCTGTATGAAACGATCGAGTATGACCTTCATCTCTCCCCCTTTGAAATCATCGTGCATCGTATCCATCCACTTTCGAATGAAATTGATGATCCTTTCGTCTCGTCAGTCGTCTCGTACGACATCTCCATGTGATATCTTTCGATATTTCGAGGGGTAAAAGAGTCGTGATATCTCTCATGACATCTCTTCTCACCTGAGTCTCAGCACGACCCTGGCTTTCTCTTCGTTTCCCCAAGTGCTGGTGGGGTCAGCGTATTCTGGGTTGTGGTAGATCTTGATCAGTCGATTGAGAAATTCGGGTGACGTGGTGAACCTCTGATGGGTCAAGATCAATATGTCCGTGTATTCGTGTCCGTATGCAATGTGTTGTTCCGATGCTAAACATCTAGAAATGGTCAGAGACGGACACATCATCGACACGATCGTGATCGTCGCGATGCTGATGATGGTGATCGTCACGATCGGATGGTGACGATGACGAGGTACGCACTTGATGAGACCATCTACGGTTCCAGCCATGATGATCTTCTCTCCGTTCTCCCCCCTGACCCACGTCACGTCGTCGGCGTGGTCCGTTGGGTCGGCCATCTGCGTCCCCAGTATGCTTGGATCCGACTGCTGAATCTCCACGATGAGTGATTCCGCGCTGTTTCCACGGCTGATGATGACACTGTTGCGCCCGTGAGGTATCATGACCGACTTTCGATCGGGTGCGGTAGGTCCGTATGTCCTCTTTAAGAGGTAGCTGTAGTCCTCTGACTGATCCATCTCGTCGTCGGAGTCGGGGAGGAGAGAACGAGGCAGGGCGTTGGGTATGGGCTGTCCCTTCTTCACGGCATCGATGAGAAATTCGGCCGCGATGAACTCTTCGGCGTCG
Organism: Planoprotostelium fungivorum; assembly: GCA_003024175.1. NCBI lineage: Eukaryota > Evosea > Variosea > Cavosteliida > Cavosteliaceae > Planoprotostelium > Planoprotostelium fungivorum. Next base: position 201,706 of record MDYQ01000014.1, read on the forward strand.
AGTTTGGCGTCGCCCGTCACGTCCGCCAAGCAGCTGTGGGAAGATGAGAAGGTGGATGATGTGAGATGGACATCACCAGATGATACTGAGTTGGTCTTCGTTGAGTTGGCTCTCTTTGAAGAAGAGTCGAGAGGCTCTCGATACTGGTGATGGGGTGAGACGATGTGTGAAGATGTGGAATCATGTGACTCACTCGAGATGAAGCCTTTCGTCTTTTGTGGCACGGCTTCGAATTTCTTCATCCACTCTCTCCTCTGCTCTTCGGTCGGCCTCCATCTGAAATGGGATACATCTGGGCTATAGACCATGATGCCCCTACTATTGGGTGATAGAGGCATTACGAACGATGCCTCTGAGACGGGCGAAGCCATCGGGCTCAAAACTTCCCTTTCTGAGGAGTTGGCGAACTTGAGATTACTGTTCTTCATCCTCCTCAACATCTCATTGTGAAGCGGATCTAAATATGATGCCTTCTGTTGCATCGTCACTCAATGCTACGGAAAGACATGATAGTGATATCTCACCGCATCGATTAAAGTAGTAGTCGAAGCTGCACGACGTCTATGATCTGAAGTGGGAGAATGAGGTGCTTCCTCCCCCCTGGGGCTCAGTTTGGGTGACTTTGCCAAGATCTGAGATTCAGAGCTCGTGTCTGGACGATGTTCGAAGGAGATGGAATTATCTCCCTCTTCAGAACTAAACTTTACTCCAAGGAGCTTGGGTCTCAGTCTCGGCGATCGAATGAATCCCAGATCGTCCACATCTGGGTCCATGCTGGAGACGGTCTCGTTCTTCTCTTCTCTTCGTTGGGTTTAGACGATGCTGGTATTCCTGTGCTCCTCCTCGTACCGATATTATTTTGAACCCGGATAAATAAAAGACGCCCTCACACCGGGTAACTGCCCAACATCATGATCAGCGCTTTTCGATCCTGCGCTGCCAGAGCGATTCGAACAACCATACAACCGAGGGCTCTCATCACATCCTCTATTCAATTCACACCATCACGGGGGTTCCTTTCGTTATCCTTATCGAATCAGCGACCCATCTGCAGAACATTCTCTACCAGTCCAATACGTCGAGTAAGTCCTCTAACTACTTCACCTTCGTTTCTCCCTCTGATGATCGCAGTCTGACGACGACGATGAAGTAGACGATGAGGAACGATTAGAGAAGGAAGATCAGGAGAGGAAGAGATCAGAGAAGGAGATCGAAGATAGGAAGGCGAAACAAAAGATGGAGAAAGAAGCAGACAGGAAGAAACGAGAGGAACACAAGAAGAAGGTGAAGGCATGCGACGTTCATAGACTCATCAATCAATAGGTCAGAGATGAGCAGAAGCAGAAACAGAGAGTGAAGACAGAGCAACAGAAGGGAAAACCGAAGACCACAAATCAACAGAGCAATCAAGCAAAGGTGAGATCATCTCGACGATGAGAGAAGAGGAGATAACGAGAGGGATAGATGCAAGAAGATATGCCCTGGTTAGGTGGTGCACCGGTCCAGTTTGACGACAGTGAACTCGAATTCAAAAAGAAAAAGAAATAAAACTGGCATCACCACGACCTCATCTGATGTTACCGAATCACTATCATGGCGATGTTATGGAGGGACCTTGTGCGACTTCGAGACGAAAAGATGTTGGATGAGATCACATCTGTCCTCTTAACAGATCCTCTTCTGTCTGACGTACAATCTTCTTCAACGGAGCTTACAGAGTTTGAGATCGAGAAGCTGTTGGCCATAGAAAGAGGAGATCTTATCACTATCTACATACAAAAGTTTACGGGAGAATCATACAGTGAGTGATGGAAGATGTGTATCATGTGACGAACGTTCTCAGGTCTGACGGTCAGCGCGAATCATTCCCTGCAGGATATCCACAAGAAGATCAAAGAAAAGACGATAGAGAGAGAGAAGGACGACATTGGGAATCGCAATCTGAGTTGGTGAGATTATAATCGAAGATGATGGTGACAGAAGGAAAGGAAGTTCGTATGGAAGAAGTATTGTCTCATGTTGGGTAGAACGGGAGAGAGGATGACAGAGGTGAAGAAGAGGATGAGAGATTATGGAGTTCGAGATCAAGACGTCCTTCTGTTCTCGATGCGAAGGCCAGATCTTCAGAGATGATCACGTCAGCACATCATCAAGGCTCTACCTGAGTACCGAGCGAATTGACCATCATTGGCTCACAAATCATCGGGTACGATTTTGTAAAGAGGAGAGAAAGGAAGAATAAATATAGAGGGACACACCCTCTGGTCTTCCATCTCGGCAGGTGTCTGTCTTTGCGATCGAAACACGAAGGCCGTTGGGAAGACGGATACTCGTTTTCTGAAGTGCTACGAAATTCTCATCCCAGGAACAACAGCGATCCTGAGCTCTCCATCGCGGGCAATCAGAGACACCGTCGAGGGCGAGAGGAGTTGATCATCTGCGAGACGATCTTCTACAAAGATGGTAGAGGAGGTGGGAGATCAGGTCTGTGAGAGAGCTCATAGAGATGGATATACACACTGGGACATGCTATTTTCGACCGAAGATTTTACCAAATACGACACGGGTGAGAGCTGACGAAAGATGGATGATGCCAGATAAGAAAATGATTATCACACATCCATCGATTGTAAGACACTCTATATTTCTGACCAATTCAAGTTCATTTCATATTGGCAGCCAGTTACATCGGATTATCCTGTCTATCTGCTGTCCTCTTCATACGATTATTACGCACACCCTCATTAACCTTCTCGTGGCAACGTATCTTCCATCCGATACTAGGTTTGGGTTCTTTTGGTGAGTCTTCCGTTTTTCCATCTCTTCGGATTAAGATGATCTCATCTCACATCATCACCGCGAAGAGATGCATCATCCTAACTAAGACGCAGTGAGGGCCGTTTTCTTTGTTCTGCAACCTTTTGTGGTCACCTGCATCTTGGACCTGGATCAATGGATCAACAACTTTCTCAACGTCATCGCATCCTTCTTCTTCGTCTGTTGCTATCTCATTCTCTTATTCTTATGGTACGATCATCATTCATCACATGTGATGCCAACATTCTACAGGGTTGAAATCTATCACAAAGCTGCCTGGAAAGCCAGGTCAGCCAGATATTTCAAACCTCTCTTCCTTGGTATTGTCGTCACAATCTTCATCGTCCTCTTTATTCTGCAAGGTGAGGCCCCGTCAAATCGATTCGAGTCTGACGTAGACAGGTCTGGATCGCATCATGAGGCACGGACAGCGAGAAGAGACGTGGATGAAGCAGTGAGTCTTCATCGTCTCGATCACGATGATGATCATCATCGCCAATCATCGCGATCACGAATCTCATCCATTCAAACAGATATCCCATCTTCACGGGAGAATATCAGATCGCCATCGTGTTCTTCCTGGTGCTACTGTACATATCCATCGGAATTGGTGAGCCACACGCGAGGAAATACGCTGAAGGTTCAGGTTTCTTGGTGTACGGAGTGATGGTGTGGAGGGCAGTGACGACGCGCAGCTCTGCCGGTCCCAGCACTCGGAGGCAGATCAAGCAGAAGATCGTCTCCCTCACCGTCATCATCAACATCTGCTTCATGATCAGGGCCGCACTCATCATCTTCGAGGTGGAATCTCTCTCTCTTCCATCACCGACACGATCTACAGATACAAGAAGTCATCACGTACGGTCTACAACAACCAAAGAACATGACTGCCTGGTACTGGGACGCACCACTGTACCTCATCTTGGAGGTGAATCCATCGTTTGTGTCGTCTGTTGATCGATTCAGGTGGTTTCACTGTTGGGTATACTGTGGATCTTGAGATCAGCACCCAAGAAGAGAGAAGAATCGACGTCATCACCAAATCACAGCAACACGACGCCAAACGAAACGACACCTTTGGTGAATCCATAAATGGAACACGAGGGAATGTTCTCTTCTTGTTGTTGTCAATTGCTCCACAGATTTATGATGTGGTTTGAAATGATGCTGATATTGCGCGCTTAATCGTCAGTGGCGACGGAAATGCCACTGCCCGAACAGCACGGTGGAAAGCATTCAATCTGTCGAACAGTTACTCAGCTGGCTTGAGACAAATTTTGAGAGTGTGATCTCGCTCTTACAATTCAACTTAATTGTGAAATCGATCAGTCCAGATCGCGAGTTGATGAAGGGAACGTCCAGATGGTCTCTATCACTTCCTCTTTTGCATCACCCCCAACAATCCTTTTAAATCCACATGTAATATGCAGCGATCACCCAATGAAATCAAAACACAGTAGAGCCCCGTTGAGAGTCGGAGGAGACTGCGCTGGTGAATTTGGAGATAAGATCTAAATCTGTGGTGGCTGTGTATAGATGATTGATGGCACAACCACAGGCTCAATCGACTGGCAGCTATAGACAATATGGAGTTTGTCAAGGCCCAAGAATAGACGACACCACCCTGCAAAGTGGAAGATTTATAGAGGAGATATGACACGAAATATTCTGTATCGTTTACAATTCCTTTGGTCTTGCTTCGAGTTTTGGGTTTGCAGTCGGGCAGCTCCAGTGGCCGAGCTGGTTGCTCACTCCGCCTTGTCTGGCCGAGTGACACCAGTGATCGGCTGGGCTGTCCACTTTTTTTTTACCACAAGAAAAGAAAGAAGAATAGAAGAAAGAGAGAAAGGACATAGAAACATTATTACATCGACCTTTCAGACAATATGAGATTGGCAGGCGCTCAAAAAAAACACGTTGATCGATATGCGGTGAAATCGATCGACTTCCATCAACAAGATCTGCAAAAAACACTTCGCTTTCTGCTTCTTGACTCAGAACATAGGAGAAGCTTCGACCAGAGCATTTTTGGACACACATTTAGTGTAAGACTCTGACTAGTCTAGAGTGGTCTCTGGCGAGCACCCACTACCTTTCACTAATAGAATACGAAGACGGCGGATCCGCAGATCACTGATGCGCTTCGAATGCGCGTTTATTATTTAATTCTTTACATCTACAATCACCTATTTACCGATTGACCCGAATATTTACATTATTAAATTTACAAGTGAATTACAACCTTTACTTTGCTTCCTGACATTGTCCCCCTAGACTAAGAACATATTTGTTTTAGTCTACTATAAGGAGCAAAGGCTACCGTTTAACTCCTAGCCCTTCTCTTCTTCTTCTTTGGAGGGACTCTTGTCCTATTCTCAAAATAGTCGCGCGCCTCCGGACACCGCTTAAAAAAATCCTCAAGATGGGTACCACACTCTTCTAGGTATCCTTCGTGCATCCATGAGTTTTCCTTTG